>JAQFYP010001371.1:0-15819 GCA_034694865.1 Bilobella braunerae
ATATATATATATACATTAACCCTTAGCATTTACTACTAACACCTTAATTCACTATTTCACATTAGAATCACAAAAATCAAAAAAAAAATAATATAATATATTTACCAAACTACAATGCTAATTAAAATTACTCCGATTTATGCCACATCGGCTCCATGGGCTTAGGGCCCTTAGGGAGTAACGAAAATCTGATAATAAAAAAAAAATAAAAAAAAAAATTCGAGACAGTTTTCCATACTGTTGATTGTAATATTATTTAATTAATTAGTTAATAATTAGTTAATTGCACTTGATGCTTGAAATAAAATTAAAGTGTTCAATACTTTTTTCAAAGAAGACTCTTTTTATTTCGCTTCCTTCGCTCCTTTTTGTTTAAATTATACTTCTAAAGAACATTTATGATTTTCTTTTATAGAGGCACTCAAAAGCTAAAATGAAAATCTTCAATCACTATAGACAACATTTTCAATCAAAATTTCTTAAATGTTTGCTTTCAAATCAAAACTTCTCTCTTTGCCGCATGCAAATAGCTTTGGGATTTGTAGTCGCAATTTCAACCTTAGAAAATAAGCTTTTCTGTATGTATTTAATGTATTATTCTAAGAATTGGATTTGTATTGTAATACACGTGGCTTCATGGCCCCCATTAATTAAACTACTTCTGAATTATGAGCGCTTAATTAAAATCTCAAACAAATAAAACCTAACCTAAACGTATTTTAATCCGAACCAAGCCTAAACCTAACTTAAACCTAAGCAGTTTGAAGCCTCAATGAAAGTAAAAAGCAACCAAACTTAATTTACCCGCGCACGCACGCACCGTATGATAATTATATGATGTAAAATGAAACAGTGTATGTTTTTGCTTTTTTCTATTCAACTATTTCTATTTTTTTTTTCTATAAAGCTTGTGTTATTGCTCTACCACTTTGCTAAAGTACGTGCTTTGGAGGATTATTAGACTATCTAACCTGTTTGACGAGACAGATAGATACTAGTTGAAGATAAGAAGCCTATGAAGTTGATTTATGGGATAGGCTGCTTAGGATAGTATAGTAAAAAATAGTATGTGGAAGGGGAGGTAGTAGAAAATGCAAATAGACGATTATTCGGAGCCTCTGCTTTCTCCTAGAAAATAGGAGAAATGGCTCTAGGTCACATCACTTCCAAAATTCCCTTTTCTAACCTCCACTGTTCCACTTTCACTCCACATCTACAAGCAACAGACAAACATTGTCAATTTATTGTGCTAGCAGGAGAAAGCTATTTCGAGAAATAGTCATAATTTTTTCAGAAGCTTTCTCCTAGTTTCTAAAAATTATTTTGAATCATACCATGAAGCTTGTTTTCTGAACTCAAAACTAAAATCTAGATTTTTAAAATTTGAGCTTCACCACTAGGATCAACCATATTATTACGTTTAGTTCAACAACATTTTTAAAACTGGAATTTAAAACAAATATTTAAAAAATAAAATATTGAGCAAGGATGAAAAGTCATTTGAGCCACAGACAAATTGTATGAATTCTCACACTGAGAATTCTGAAAATGGATGGTTTGAAGTGGACAAATTGGCGAATCGATGGAAACGCTGTTGTCCGATTTTTGGGGGTTTTAAACCCTTTATTTCACTAATTAGGTAGGGAAATTGAACAGATTTCAATTGAAATCAACACGGTTTTAGAAAGGGTGAGTTAGGACTTTTAGAAAAATGAGGTGTTCTCAGAACGGAGGGAAATGCTTAACTAAACGGAAACGACACGAAAACTAAAGAAAACAGAAAGGAATTTGCCAAAACGATTTTTGTCGACAGTTTATCATTTAAGAAAACAGGGTTGGAAAAACCGCCACTAGATGACGCGGTTAACCATAATTAATCTGAATTGCTAATTGCAATTCTACAAACACAAATTATTGTTTTGGATTCAGGAAACTAAAAATTTTTTGTTTAGGGAAACAGATTTTTACGCCGCCAACAAAGTGCCAAGAAAAGATCAAAACAAATTATTTCGGTTTCTGGAAAATGGAAAAGTAAAAATTTTATTGAAGATCCCATTCCTTTTGATTTCCTTCAAAGTTGGTAAAGATTTACAAATAATTAGGTTTTTATGAACTTAGAATTTAATATACAGCGATTTACTTTCACCAGCTTTTTTTTTTCCTACGTGACAAAAAAGCTCTGTATGGAGTATGGAAAACAACGTACATAGAAAAACATTAAACGAAACGTTTTCTCATTTTTATTCCAAGCGTGTTATGACATTTTCGGATACAAAAACGTACTTGGAAGTAGAAGTGAAAGTATTGCAATTGTTGGCATTGAAGTTGGAGTTGAGCGCAGTCACGTACTGTGCATTGTATTATAAAACATTGCATTCACCTATCCGATGTACCGCAACATAAATTATTCGGCAGTAGCACATAAAACATGGCTCATATTCAGAATCCACTCAAACTGCACAAAGTTTGCATCAAATTCTAATTTTAAATTTGATCCCAAATTCATGAAGTTTAATTTCTAGCAAAACGCAGGGCGTTTTGTTTTACTTTTACATTTTCTTGTACAGAAACTGGAAATCATGGAAATTGGAATTGAAAGGTTTTTTCATTCATTACTTATGCTGCTTTGCCATAACTTTGCTATTGCATTCGATCAAACGCTTGAACAAAACAGAAAAATCTTACTTAACGCTTTAGCACTCATCTGAACGTTATTCTGATCACAAAGCAAAATAACGGGAAGAATAGTGGGAACAACTAGTGAAAACTTTTTTCAAAATTATGCTTCTTTGTTTTGAGAAGATTTGAAGGCTTCAATGTTCAGCAAAAAGTGGAATTTTTGTAAACAAATTTCTTGTTTCAAAAATCTTTTGAAAATCTTAGCTCGTGCTTTAATAGAAATTGTGTAAATATGAGAATAAATCAACAGAAACTTTGTGTTTATGATTTTACACAACATAATAAAATTTATTGTGACATATGACCATGGGGCACCTTAAAAATGAATTAGTTTCTAGTTACTAAAATTATGAATTTCCAACTTTTTAAGAAAATGTTAAGCATGAAACCCACACAATGAAAATCTTGAATTTAATGTTACAGAAAAAAGTGCCTGAAGTTCAATCGTCTCTGTTATGTTGTGTAAATTGTTTGAAAACAACTCTTGCAATCGACAGCAACTCTTGAAAGTAGAACATATCATCTTCTTAGAGCTATAATATAATTATGGTATGATTATTCGTATAATATGCGATTTTTCAAGCTTATGACAGGCAACTTTAGCTTTAGTGTGTTTTGTTAGCTTGCGTGTAGCCAATCAACTTGCGAATGATGACCTCGATAGGTGCTCCCGCAGCGGAGACTAAAAGAGGCAAATCGGGGTCAACACCCTTCTAAAATATATCAATTTTTTTTTATAACGAAATAACCCCAGATTCCATACTGCCAATTCACTCTCCTGCCCCATCTGTAACATTTTATTTCAATTTTTCAAAAATTATTATAATTTGATTATATAAAATTAGCACATTTTATAGCTTCTAATAAAATTAGGATTTGACATACTTTTTTCATTTCTTTAGGTTTCAAATGTTAATCCGGTTCTAATTGTAAAAGTAGAGGTGAGTACTTGGTTGGGTTATTGGCAGAATAAAAAGGGCCCTTTTGTAGTAGTGTAGTGTTGACTTTGGACAAGGGCCTCTAACTTATTGAGCACAGATGGGCCCTGACTTGTAAATATTAGCTGCTATTGAAGCGCAGCGATTTTCCACGCACTCGCTCTAAACTGAATTAGTCCCACGTGACCATTCCCTTGCTTCGAATTTCCTCCATGTTGTTACTAAAAGGTGCATTTTTCTATTTCAATAATCAAAAAAATTGTACAAGTTTGCAGATATTACTTTACAAGAACATTAAATTTTTCATACATTTTCTCTTTTACTTAGTAATAGCTTGAGGCAACTTACAGCAAGTTTCAGAGATGTGCATATCAAAAATGCATTTTTCAGATAATTTGTGTTTCTGCATTCAATGATGAATATTTAATTTTAGCAACTTTTTTCAAGATTTGTCCACAGTTCATATAGAAATTTTATGATTTTATTGAGTTTTTATTGTGTACAAACCCGTCGAGATGAGCTGATTTAAAAAAAATGTCGTAGATTCTTAGGGTGAAAAAATTGAATGACATTTGGATAGACCAGACCTAAAAACGCAATTCCGAGAACTTCGTAGCCATTACTAGACGATTTTGATAAGTCAAATTGTTTATGTAAACATGCAAAATTTATTTCTAAATTTTAGTTTCAAAAATTTCCAAACTTTTTAAATTTTTAAATAATGAGATGAGATGCTGAGAATTGTTATAATGGCTATTGCTTCTAGAGTTTCCGTGAAAGAAACAAAAAATAAATCATTAAAAAATTGATGGTCAAATTTTAAAATATAATTTTTAAAACTCTACGCTTGTGCGGCTTTCCAAAGAAGTGAAATTGAGATACCTTTTGAAAATTTTTGAAAACGTGCATTTTCGAAATTTTGGAAATTCAAATTTGCAAATTATTCAAATACTTAACTCCGTAAATATGTAGCCTCGTCAGTCATCATTTCTAAAACGCACATGTACAGTGAAAAATATTTGTTAGATTGATCTTAAAATTTCGAGTATTTGGTGATTTAGATGAACTGTAACACCAATGAAAACCAGAACTAGAATTTAGTTAACTGTTTCGCCAACCACAGAATAGAGCTTGACACAGCCTACAGTACAACATGCAACAAAAAGATTGACAAATTCAATTAAAAATGGCAGTCAGACATGTATGACATAAGCGAACCTACGCCGTTCTGGATTGCAATGAAGTCTCGTCGGGAAAAGCCAACTACACAAGGAAACTCGCAAGCGGAATGGTACGAGCACTTCAAGGAAGTTTTTTATCCTCCATTCCAACGCTGTTGTGACCCTCCCAGTTTTCTGGAAACGCCAGAAAAGATGAAATACTGAATGCAACTGTCAACTTCTTAGAGGTAAAGTTAGCAATTAAGAAAATAAAGTACGCCAAAGCCCTTGGGCCTGACCTCATCCCGAACGAAATCTAGAAGCTACTGGATGGCAGCTCGCGTGTTTTTCTTGCTGAACTATACCAAAAAGTATTGGAGCCCGGTACAGTACCCCAATCATGGTGTAATTCATTTGTCATACCTATTCACAAGAAAGGCGACAAAAAACATCCGGCAAACTACAGGCCTATTTCACTGTTAAACACTGTGTTGAAACTGTTTACTACAATTCTCGTCAATCGTTTCAACAACTGGATAAGGGAACACAACAAGCTCTCAAAGTTCCAGGCAGGGTTCTAGCGAGAAAAAGGCACACAGGATCACATTTTCGTGCTCTCAGCATTGAGGCAAAAACAGCTTGGAAAAGGCGAAAAACTCTATACCTGCTTTGTGGATCTTCGACAAGCTTTCGATACTCCCAACCACAGCTTACTCTGGAGCTGTCTAAGAAGGGGTATCAGAACGCTTCGTCAAAGTGTTTAGAAGTCTTTATGAGCAAGCTGCAACACAAATAAGTACTGGAACGGGGCCAACTCCAGAAATTAAGATCACGAAAGGCGTACTACAAGGAGAGTCAGCTAGCCCCTCACTATTTAATCTATTCATTGAAGGGCTATCAAGAAAGGTTGATCTTTGCGACATTGCGGGTATTAAGATTTCATCTGTGCTTTATACCATCTTCTCTACGCGGATGACCTCGTTATTTTGGCCCCCTCCAAAAAAGTTCTACAGAAAACTGCAGTTCTTCGAACGTAACCTCACTCTTGACCCGTAGAATGTTATTTAAAGTACAGGTTTCATAAAACTTAATCTGTTTGAGAGCTATATGGCCCAAACCAGATAGACACAGTGTTCCCATAAAATAGCTTATACGCTACTTAACAAAATTATTTCTTACGATTGACCATGAAGTATTGGGTTTGGTTTTCGGGATTTATGTACAAGCCTAATTAAACTAATATTACCTTTACACATTTCTTTTGATAATAAATAGTGTAGGTTGTAAAGCTGCTTTTATTTAAAAAGATACATATTAAGATACATATTTTTCACTTTATTTTTAGAAAATGTTAAGCATGAAACCCACATGATGAAAAACTTGGATTTAATGATTGAGAAAAGAGTCCGTGTTAGTTGCGATATTGACAACGTGTCCTTATTTTCCGCAAATAGGATACCCCATTTTGTATCTCAATTTCTCACCTTTGTGAGAAATAACCCGGTGTCTAAAATGCAAATGCGCAATTTTTACAGTAGTACTTTAGATATGTAAGTGACCGGTGATAAGAGTGAATGAATTTGTTTTTCTTACCTACAAGTGTTGTCCAGCATGAAGAAGCGGACGGCAATACGCATGTGCGAGCTCTCAAAGACCTTTTCTTTGCAGTTACAAGAGGCCGAGGAGGACGGACCTTCTCCGCTTGGGGTCACAAAAATTTACCTGCACTTTACTCAACGCTAGAGATGGGAATCGCCATTAGTTTTAATTTTAAGCTAAAAGAGTATTTTTAAAGTTTTTTCTAGGACGGACGTGATTGGCTAGTTAAATTTTTGATCAAACTATCAAATCTCCAAATCTAACTTTAGTGTTACTTGTAAAGCTTTAATCGCCTTGGTAAAAGAAAAAGTTGTAAACTTTTGCATGATTATAAATGTCAACAAAAAACTGAAGATTGTCTGACGTTAAAATTTATTTATTTTTGTCCTAGCTGCTTTATGTATTGGAACCTTTATTACTTATATTTTATATGTTAAAAGCAAAAGTCTCTTATTGTGTGTGCGTGACAAAGCGGTAGAGTAGAGGACGGTCTCACAAAACACATCTGTTTGTTTTTTACAGAAAAAACAGCGCTGAGCTTCTTTAAACCTAACACTAGCCAAACAAGCCCGTCTCAGGAAAGAAGGACAAAAAATAAATTAAATATCTCGTAGCTCTTGGCTAGCTCGTTTGGCCTCATTTTATAGAGAATAAAAATTTATCTAAATAATATTATGTAAGATAATTTAAAAGTATAAAACTCGTAGGATTTTAATTAATTTAATATAATTAACTTTCACGCACAAGGATAAGGCTCTTGTTTGACTTTGGGCAAGCGCTTCTGACCTATTCTGCACAAATGGAACCTCAGTTGTATGGGGACACAAGGAAATCAACTTTCTCTTTACACTTCCCCACCTTATCAAAACAACAACTTACTTTCACTTCCCCGAAACTTTTTTTAAAGCTCAAGAGAGCCCTTCAAGGGCTCGACACCTCCTTTCAAAGCCTCAAACGACTAAAAATTAATTCAAAAAAAGATGACCTCGACAAATTTTAGACACGTTGCCAATATTTTTGATTGCTTGAAGCCACTTACATTTCCAACGAAATGCACTCTGCAACACAATTCCCAGATGCATCGCTTACATTCACCGTGTGCTGTATTCTGCTCACTTTTTTTTGCCTTTCAGTTTAGATGGGACAAAAGAGCCCCTTCTAGGACATGAAGGCCCACAAAATTGTTGGAAAAAAGTAAAGAGCTTGAGTTAGTTGAAAATACCAAAAATTCATGAGAGATGTCCCTTGCCACGAACTCACAATAACAGCCTTCTGTTTTTAATACATAAAAGCCTATTTTAATTTTGCTTGGATTTTTTGTTGTATAAAAGAGGACTGTTGAAGAGACTTGCTAAATTAGAATTTGATTTTTTGTTGTTGAGGTTTAGGCTGAAGCAGGCGGTTTGCGGGTAAATTTTTGGGCTCAGAGAGCATAAGTTTAAGATGAAATACAAATGGAAGCTTCACTTTCTCCAGAAGGTGCCTCCAATAGTCGGTTGCTGGAGAAAGCTGGAGAAAGAAGGCGATATAAATTACTGCAAAATCTTACATTTTAAACTGATAAATACAATGGCAGAGCACGGAGGCAGACGCTCAAAATACGTCTTATTTGTGGAAAAAGAAAGTACTCTATATATTTGTGAGAGCTTAATTAACTAGCACAAAATCAATGAAAAGTAGAACTGAATTAGCAGTTGCATTTCCCTCCAAAAGTGGCGCTAAATATGAACCATGGCGACTACAGCTTTTGGTTTTAAAAAATAAAGAAAGTGAACTGGAGAAAGCACAACTTTCTCCACTCTTTCTTGAATTGTTTTGAAAGACAGTTTCAAGAGAGAGTTTCAAGATTTTCAAGAGTATTGATGTCCTAAACAGCCAATTGCTAAAAATATTGTTAAATTCCAGACTGAATCAGTACTGTTCAGTTAGAGGAGTGAGAGTGGCGAGAGTATCGAACACTTACAAAATTTGTAGTTAAGTTATACTTGAGTTTTGTTTTGAATAGATACGAAGTTTTGACGGATAAGGCAAAATAATTTCTGAAGAACTGAACTCGGAATAGCGTGAAAATCACGCGTCAAAATATGATCTTTTTTTTTTTAAAAAAAAAAAAAAATGTTCTTCGATTTTTGTTTCAGTTAAAACGCTACAGCAGCTTTCCCTTAAAAGTGAGTCTAACGTTGGGTATACTTTCGAAATTTTTAAAATCCGTATATCCTAAATGTTCAAATATTAATAATTTAAAACACAATCAGCATTTGAGAAAAGCTAAACCAAAGAAAAGGCAGATCTGAAAAAGAAGATTTTTATTACCTTAAACATAACTTCTCCAGTGTTTGGTGTTCTAGCTAACACAAATAAAAAACAGATGTAAACTGAGGAAGATTTTTTACATGCAACACAATTTGACATTTGACAAATTTGAGATTGAATGATGCCGATTGATGGGAAATTGATGTCGATTTTCGATTATTGAGAATACGCCAATACATAAGTAGAACAATAAGTTAAAACTACTTGAATAAAACAGCCTCTAGCTTTTTTTTTTTGAAATTTTATAATAGTGGAAAATTGATACGCCTTTTATGTTAGCTACTAATTGCATAATGCATCTTTTATTTCTTGAAGGCAATGCTTTTATTTAAAAAGCCTTGTTTTTTTTTAATTATTCAAATTTCGGATTTTATTTGAAATGCATAATAGCAAAGTGACTGAGCTTGTTTAGTGTATTTTATAAAGCTGGAAGTTAGTGAAAATGGTTAAAGTAGACGGCGTTTAGTGTGCCCTAATGTTATAGATTCCATGGAAAAAGCTGCTTAACTTAATTTTCATGCCATAATTAATAAGTCCGAAAACGTTTATAATAATTCATCGCCTCCGTCATTTGCCACTGTCACAGGCAAAGGGGTCTCATTCACTTTCTCTTTCAACTTAAGCCATAAAACTAACTTTCTCTCAGTTTGCTTTCCCCCAGCTTGTAAAAAAGTGAAAGGTTAACGTCAAGTGTTAGTCAAACAGACAATTATGCCTAAGAAAGTCACAAAATTTAGTATGCAAAGGGCCACACTAGAAGCACAAGCAAATAGAGGGCTTGAGATTGAGATGCAATGCTTTCTCCGACAGAATCATGATATAGGGTTACAGAGTGCTTCACAACTTGTTGCTCGTCTCTAATTTCTATTCAGGCCTAATCCGACGGGAGCATTACAACTATGCAAATTTTAAAACATCGTCCCCTGAGAGCCGGAATTTTGACGGCACACCCTATGCTGCAATTTCCAAATTCAAAATCTTGGAATTTAAGTTCCGGTTTCCGGGGAAAAAAACTCAATTTTTCTTAGTTTGGCGCGGTCTATTTTTTAAAATAAAATTTTAAGTATGAAATGCAGAAATGCATCCATTCTAAACTGGGAAGTGAACCAGCGTGAAACGGAAACTCTCCAAGAAAAACCTTAACTCAAAATTTTGAAACTATCGTTGCACAAAACCTTCTTTGTTTTCTATGGCTTTTACCTATGACGTTTTTTTTTTCGAAATTCTCTGGCGCTTTTTTTTTTCTGAAAATTTGAACAGGCACAACTAATGACTTTCCAACTTTTGCTTTTGAATCAAGTTAAGATGTGCGTCATGAAATTGAACTTGAATCCTGCGCGGCTGTTTGGACGAGTCAATTAGACGTCTTACAATTTCAGAAAATAAGCCCCTTGGATTAATTCCCAGGGAATTGATTCCCTGAGTGAAAGCGTAATGGAATTGAAATGCTTAAGCGCTGCAGATTTGTTCAAAAACTTTAAGAGTGAAAAACTTTTTGAACACTATTTTTACTTTTGTAAAAGTCCTTAGTTGTTGTGTCAAGTTGAAGAAAAACTACAAAGATAATTTAAGTATGAATTGGACCGGAAGTGAAAATTAAATAAATTTGATCTCAAATTTTTGTTCCCTCGAAAGATGTAAGTTGGAGTAAAAGTTGATTTTGCAACTTGTAATTAAATGTAGCAACAAATATTAGAAACTGGTTTTAAAAAATTTCAAGTATTTTCCAGAAATCCTGGGTTTCCAGTTTTTGTTTAATCTTTCGTTAGTAAAATCGCCCAAACCATTACAGGTTTTCCCTGGATATAATGCAAATGCAGAACGGAAAATGCAACCAAAAACTCTAAAAGTACAGATCATTTCTTATTTTTTTCTAGTTTCTGGTCTAGCATGAGCTTTGTTAATTAGATGTTTAGAAAACATTTTTTTTTTCAAAACATTTGTTTTCAATGAAATTTAGAAAAGTAGTTAAACAAAAGTATCGAGCGCATCCTGATTCCAAATAAAACATTTTTTACAAAGATGTTGGAATTGTCTTCTAACGGTTTGGTAGTTATTGTTCGCTCAATGAAGCTATTCTAACTTATTTGAACTTTTAAAAGCTAAAATTTGTAGTTTTACTGAAGCATTTTAGAAAACGTTCTACAGTATTTTGTGGAACACCTTATTGTGACTTGTTTGAAAATCCCTTTTGGTAGTTTTTTTTAAGTTTTGTTTATAATTGAACATTAGTGGGTTGTTAGCGGAAGCGGGAGTTTATGTGGTCTTTAAATAATAGTGTCGCAAGAGGGATTAACTGACTATATGTAGCGTCTGTGACTTGTGGATAGGATTCTTCAATTGATTCAGCGTCTTCCAGCGATTCGGCGCGTTCCAGCCACTAATAAACACTTTTACATAATCATCCCTCTTTGAGGACCTAAGTACCCTGCTAATTACATTTCTAATTAAGGCCCAATGCTCTCAGTTTACTCTTCAATTGTAGAATCCTATTTCAAAAGAAATTTCAGCCTTGGCGAAATATTCCACCCAGTGAAATGAGCCACTTCCTTTACACGCTCCTGATTGGTCCAATTCACGCAGAGTTACTGTTCCTGGTAATCTGTTCTGCCTACACGGGTTTGTTGGGCTGAAATAAAAACTAACGCTTTACTCTGCACGAGCTCGTGTGACTTTAAATAAAAGTGCATAAGATGTGTATGTCGCGATATATGTAAGTGAACTTCACAAAGTACACTATGGACATCACAACATACATTGTGCATATCACAAGGTATATTGTGAATGTCGCAACGTATATTGCGCATGTCAGGACATGGTACATTGCGAATGTCAAAGGATATATTGTCCATGTCGTCAAGATGCCTACACAGGCTTGTTTAAAATTTTTCTTTTTTTAAATTTATAAAAGAAGAAGGTGGGTTTGTTTAATGAAGAACTGAAGGTAATGGCAGTCAGAACTGTTTTGTACAACTTTAACCTACTCAGATGCCAGATTATTGTACTTTGGCGTCTACCTTGTTCAAGTGTATTTTTTTTAATTTTGTTCAAATAGAAAAAGGATGATTTTAAAAATGAAATTAGTATCTCATGGGTACTACGCATCCTCTTCTTAAGAAGATATAGAAACTAATTTTATTCTAATCTTTTTATTTAAAAAATGGCTTTCGCTTCAAGCAAATAGAATTACCCTGGCTGATCAAGTGGAAAAATGAAGAGGCAAGAGTAAGCTATGGAGAAAATGTTAGAAGAAAAAAGTTTGAAAAAAGAAAGTATGTTAAAAGAAAGAGAAAGTTAATGCGCTTGAAAAAGTTATGGATTTATGTTTTATTACTAGATACACCACCTGCGAAGGAGCACTTTCGCGCATGAATTTAGTTATCTGGATTTCGGGGTGGAATGAGAGATAAAGAGTGTTTAATGACATTTAAAAAAAAATTTAACACAATTTTAACTTTCGAAAACAAAAGTTAACGGCAAAGTGAATGCCGTTCACTAAGGTATTCCGGTAAGTAATGCCGGTAAGTGGGTTCTCGGTTTTGGTTGCTCGGTTTTGGTTTCTGGGTTTTGGTTTTCTCTATTTTTGTTTTCTCGGTGATTGACCTGCAACCGACTTCTCAATGTCTCCAAAGTTTGCTTATATTTTATAATTAAGGAGAGGTGCATTTAAAAAGGAACTCTTATCATTTCAATTTATTTCACAAAAATAGTCAAGAAAAAACTAACATTAAGTAAAAAGAAAGTACAAGAAGCCCACCACTGTTTTTTTTCTTTTGTAGAAAATTGGGATTGTGTGAAATTTTTTAAGTTTTTTACAAAATTTCAGGGCGTATGGAAATATCTAATATAATTATAGATTATAATATTATATTATCATATATATTATTATAATTATTTATTATATATAATTATCTAGTCTCATTTTGAACGAAGAAAACTCCACAATTGTGTTTGTTTCGGCGCCAATTGAAACCAAATATTGAGGTGGTTGCTGCCTTCCATATGTGCAGTTCGCTTGAGTAGATCCATTATAAGCCAAATGGAGTAACTACTACGAACAAGAGAAAGTTATAGTTTGAAATGTCATATAAAAAAGAAAGCATATTTTGGGGCAGGTAATAGAAAATGCAAATGTGCAATTGGACTTATGCTTCAGCCCTAACTTCATCGTTGGAAATTTACATGGACAGAAAGCGTAGACGGTGCGAAGAGCATGAATCAAGGCAAAATCTCTTTCTCTAACCTTCGCTCTCACTAAAAAGAGCTAGAGAAAGCAAGAGAAACATGTTCCAAATTAATGTGGCCAAAATAACCAAACAAATTTCAAGCCAATATTTATTTTTCTTAAAGTCCAACTCCCTTAATCTAGCTCGCTGTGGTCAATATTTTCTTTAAAGAAACTACGATACTGATTTCTGATTTTTCAACAAAAAAAAATCGAAAAATTTCCATTTACTTTTATCTAGTTTTACACACTCTGTGGCTAATTTCTTTTAATTATTCCAATTTGTCAGTATTTGACATTTATCCCGATCTTTTAACTGTAATTGATTAACTTACAGGAGAAAAGAACAATTCCAAAACTGTGATTTACAACAAATATCTATGACTTCACTCAATAGTAAATTTAATGTCTTCGAAATTTGAACAACTTTTTACCTTAAATACCATACTAATTTTAAACTAGTTACCTTAATTTAATATATTAAGTATTAACAATTAACATCATTAAAATTAATTAATTAAGTATTATTAATATTAGTTATTATTATTATTAAATATTATTTAATTTAAAAATATTAAAAATTAACTAGCTTTAACTCTAGGTAATTTAATTTGTAAATTAAATTTGAAAATAATTTTGGGGGTAAAAATTAAAAAAATTCCCCAAGGTGAAGTTGATTCATTTCAATTTCAAATCCTGGACAAAGCTGCTACTTTAAAAAGTTTTAATTGTATTTCAAAGCTTGCTAATTTCTTACTGGAGTTTAGTTGGTTTCTCGGCTACTGTATTTGATTTTGAAATTTAAAAATAATCGCAAGTTTTTAGTCAAATCTTTTTGTTCAAAGAGGACTTTTGTTCAAGTAGAAATTATTTAATGGACAATGAATGAAACTCTTTGGACCCTTTACTTCTCCTTGATTACGAGCCTCAATTCTGTCTCAATAGTTAACAGTCAACGCCAAGTATACTTGGCCAAGTGACCTGACATACTGGTCAAGTACCCTTAAAAGCCTACTATCCTAGTACCTAGTAGTATCCTAGGTACTCGGCTATGTATCCTATAGGTGACGCCGCCAAATATCCTCCAAGAAACGTTAATGCCGGGATACTTCTAATTTATTTTTTTTAAATGTTAAGGGGAACATAACATTGTATTTTCCGTGAAAATTGTTCAACCTTTACAAAACTGCATACATGAATTAAATTCCGAATTTTTAGGATTTCCAAGTCATTAAAAAAACGTAATTTTGTAATTTAATCTAAATTTTAAGCCTTAACTTTGACTTGCTTGCTAATTTAAAAACTTATGAACCGGAAGTTCGATTTTAGTTTTCATTTTCTGAAAGCTAATTTGCTAATTATTGTTTTGAGTTTAAAGTAAGGTTCCTTAATCCGAGCCATGTCACTTAAATAAGTTGAATTTCCCGTCCTTCCAGCTAAACCAAATAACTTGATGTAGTAACCTGCGTAGCCATTTTGTGTATTCTCAGGAATAGAATTGAAAAACCTGATTGCTTTAAGTGGTTGAATGGTATGAAGCCAATTAAATAATTGAAGTAAGTAATCCATAAGCGTTGTGAGCCGCAAAATTGCACAATTAACAAAAAATTTGCAATTTAGAAAAAAATTTGCGCTAATTTGACAATCAAAACGCCGCTCCTTTTGTGAGCCGAATTAAGAGGAAAAACGAGCCTCTTTCAGCCCACGATGTACGTATGAAATGGCCGATAAGCGACCGGAAATGAAGCGCAGCGCAATTTTACAGCGATTTCAGTGTTGTACAAATTTAATTATAAATAAATTGTAGTTTAAATGTGATACCAAACCCTTAATAATAATGATGTGGTAGTCCTTTGGAGTAGTGTGGAGAGGCGGTAGGGGAATTTCTAATTGTAACTTAAACTGTTATAAAATGTAATTAGTTGTAATTAAGTTAAGGGAGTTGACTGGATTTCCTGGAGAAGTGAAGACGGGAAGATGTCCGGGAGCCAACTGCGTGGTCTTCTCTCCTCAAATTGTGTTGCGTCCAAAGTGTGCTGCCGCAGTACATGTGTTGGGAAATTGAGGGAAAACTTGAGAGAGTTTTCCTCGTGCCAATTGTGCTGAATTATGCTGAAAGTTAGCGTCTGTGACGCTTATGGCCACGAACGCGTCTCAGCGTATTCCTTTCAATTGCACTGTAACCTCACTTCGAAAAACGTTTGGCTCATATACCTAATGCATTTGTGACGTCACAAATTATTTAAGTCAAAAATTATAGGTAGGTACATACTAATAATATTTAATGAACCTGCTAAACTGTTGAAAACAATCAGTAATCGACCCAATCACAAAACAAAACAAATGAGGTTATTCAGAATTGCAGCTCTGCATAAAAAGTGTAGTTGAGCTGAATCAACTTCACTTTTCATGCCGCCGCTGCAGTTTTTGTGCAGTTGCAGTCACCTTTGTGACTTCAAAGTCGCAACTGCACAAAATTTTCACTTGCAGTTGGTGAAACCAGCGCCAAAATGCAGAGCTGCAAAAATGTGCTATGTGGCTTCAAAACTGCAGCGCAGATTTGCAAGCTGCATTTTGTAGTCCTATGTGTTTGGGGAGTTTGATTTTTTAACAATCAAAGACAATCAAAGACCTTTCAGAGGAGGAGTATGATAGTTTAACAACCAAAGACAATCAAAGAAACTTTCGGAAGAGAGTTATGATTGTTTAACAATCAAAAACAATCAAAGACCTTTCAGAGGAGGAGTTTGATAGTTTAACAACCAAAGACAATCAAAGAAACTTTCGGAAGAGAGTTATGATTGTTTGACAATCAAAAACAATCAAAGACCTTTCGGAGGAGGAGTTTGTTTGTTTAAAATAAAAAACAATCAAAGAAAATCTCGGAAAAGAATTATGAATGTTT
>JAQFYP010001372.1:0-15811 GCA_034694865.1 Bilobella braunerae
ACGAGGGCTTAAGCGTGGTGCACACCAAGGCGAAAGGTGGCAGGGAGGGTAAAACGCGTCCTAAGGCCTTATGGCCATTAACTAAATACAATTAACTAATTGTGAGGTCATATCCTCACAGTTTAATGTAATAATGTATGTGTGTAAATCTAAATGTAAGATCTTATTAAAAAAAAATTTAAATACCTCCAACATAACTTTTTCTAGGCAAAATTTTCCAAAAAAAAATTCACGCTGTATATTTTGTCGATTATTTTTGAAAAATATTATATATAATTTGTTGTAAATTATTTGTCATTTGGACGATAACAATGCTCGAGAATTCAATTATTGGCCAACTTAATTTTTTGTAGCGTTTGTTCCTCATGATGGGATTATTTTATTTGAAATCTGAACAATCTAAAGTTTTGAAAAATAAATAAATGTCCTATAGGATCAATTGCAATTTTGTTAGCAACCAAAATCGATAATTTGTTTTGGCTTGTTTGTCCATTTTACATTCAAGCGTTTTGACGAAGGAACTGAACTTTTGTTTGCCTCGAGTCAAAATAAAATTTATCTTATCAATGGCGTTAGAGTTAGCAAACACCTCAAAATTTGGAAAAAGTTTGATTTTTTTTAAAGTTCCTATTTTTAAAAATGTTGATTTTAATAAGGTTTTTCATTCATCCGTCGATTCGAATTCCGATCTGTTCAAACGCTGAGGTAGCTGAGCTTAGTGGAAAATTTTGTGTATTGGAATTCAAGTAGTGACTTTATCAAACATAAATTTCTGTAGCGTGCTTGATTGCAAAAGTAAAGCAAATCGTTTTCCAAAACTTTCACCAGTCACTGTGATGTGTTGATCGGAAAATATACAGAACATTTTTTAAGTAGCTGGAAACTAGAAATATTTTTCGGGAATGGGTTATTAATTGTTTTGTTACACTTTACTTGATAATATACTTCCATTAGTCAATTTTTAAATTTTGACATTTGATACACTCGAAGAAACCAGTTGTGCTTCTGACTGAGAATTGTTTTGCCTTTGGCTCAGCCAAACTTCTGAAAATCACTGAATTTCTCAGTATTTCTAAAACAGTTTAGAAACTTTAGAAACACTACTTATAAAGTTTTGGATAATTATTATTTTAAAATAGTAAAAAAATAATAATAATAAAAAGTACTACAATACTACCGTATAGTTGAAAGCTAAGAAATGCTAATTTATATTTAGCACAAAATACGGTTTCAGAAGTGTTCAGAAAATCCTCTTTTTTTTTTCTAAATCCTATTTCAAACTCCTGTTTAGAATGCATTACGGAAGCAATAATGCACAGAGCCTTTCTTAAGTAAGCCAAATGTAATAAACCGTTGCAAACGCACGTAACCCAAGTAGCGTATTGTACTGATACATGCAACACTAGGAAAACCATGATAAAAAATCAAATTTACATGTTTGAGGTACAATTACAAGGTCATCCTAAAATGGTTTGAAGGGTTGGGGGTAACCTATGTCGCTGAAACCATCATACCTTTTTGATTTTTGAAAAACTAGCAAAAACCCGTAAAAATCGATTTTTCGGTTTTTCGGTTTTGAGGGTGATTTATGGTGTCATTGAGATGACCCCATAAATTAAGGGTCTGTAGTTGCTTTGGTCCTTGAAAACATCATAACTTTTAGTATCATGCTAAACTCACAAAACTCCGAAAACTCCGATTTTTCGGATTAGGGGGTCATTGATATAAGGATAAAGGGTCTGGGGTCAGTTTGGTCCTTAAAATCATCATAACTTTTCTTTTCTTGCAAAACTAGCAAAAATCCAAAAAATCCGATTTTTCGGATTTGGGGGTCATTTAGGGGGCCATTGATATAAGGATGAAGGGTCTGGGGTCACTTGGGTCCTTGAAATCATCATAACTTTTCTTTTCATGCAAAACTAGCAAAAATCCGAAAAATCCGATTTTTCGGATTTGGGGGTCATTTGGGGGGTTGTAAAATGAGGGTGAAGGGTATGGCCCCTGCGGCCCATCGTCGAACTTGGCCTCACCCTTGACCCCAAGTACCTATAGCTGAAAACAGATTTGAAAAAAAGTTAACGCGTTCGAGAGTTATCGCACAACCAGACAGACAGACGGACAGACGGACAGACGGACAGACGGACGGACGGACGGTCAGAACATTCCCATAAAGTAGCTAGTACGCTACTTAATAATGCACTTCTCAAATTTACATCACACCTAAACAACGCAAACAATCCTGGATAGAAACTAGCTTTACCTTAATTACACCACCATAGTGTAACATACTGACAATGTTGAGCGGTGTCAAATAAATTCATAATTTGACTTCTATAAAAAAAAAGTCTCGGTGAGCAAGGATTTTTGTTGAAGAAAACTAGTTTTAAATTTCAAAACTTCGATTCGGTTTGCCCATTCTTTAGAATTCTGGTTTTTTTTTTTACTTTTGGCCTCTGTGGTTGAAATTGGTTTGTTTTTGAAACATGTTGCTTTCTAACAAAAACAAAAACAAAACATGTATTTTTGACTAACTGTAGGCCATTTTTGTACGAGTGATCATAAATAGCATGTGTCGCTAAAAAGTTCACTTCATGGACTTTGAGTTTTTAAGTAGCTGTTTTGAAAATTGCTCCTCTCCAAAATGTGGTTCAATTTTAGGCCTTTTGTTGGCCTAATGACCACAAATTATGTTTCGCTAATTTTTTTTTCCAGAATTGAACGCAGCAATGAGGTTACTTACATCTGCCTCGTTTCCAATCCTCAAGGCTACGCCTTCAAGGAGGCAAATCTTATCTGTCTTGAAAAGTATATTATTATTCCTGCAAAAAATACAGAACGCTTCAAAACTACAAACGTTTCAGTAGAAATCCATCGACATCGATGTAACTTTTGCTTCCAAATTTTGACTTTTCAGTGTATGAAATTCGACAAAATGGCAGTTAGCAAAACCCGAGTATAAAATTTTGAATTCGGCTAAAATAGTTAATTGACTTTGAACTTTAATTAATTTCAAAACCTTAATTAACTTAATTAAGTAAAAACTACAGGAAGGCAAACGTTGCTTGACAAATTGCAAATACAATTCGGGGCTGTTGGAAAGAGGAAAAATCGCTGTTAGTACAAATATTGAATTGCAAATGTTAGCAAAATTCAAACTTTGAAGAATCATTGATTTGCCCTTGGTCACATTCAACTAAATCTTATGGTTAGAAAGGCTCTTCTCAAAGGATTTTTGGCATCAAAAAGTTTTTGTAAGATGTCCAGGACGCCTTCAGCGATGAATTCAGAACATTCACCTTAACGAAACACAGGTAAGGCAATTCCAGAATCGGAAGACCAATTGGAGGAGCTGAAAAGCCTACCTAAACAATCTAAACTTGTGACAATAAAGTTCTTCGAGTAATTTCTGTTTAAAACGCACTGTATTTCGTCTTGTTTTGCAATAGAATGTCAACGAAAGTTCAATGAGTATTCTAAAGTTTAGTTTAGTTACAATTTAAATTTTAGTATAATTTAAATTTAGTTAAATTTACAGACATATCAACCACTGATTTTATAATAAAAAATAGAGTTGACTCGTCGTCATCGCAGAATATCGAAAATAAAAAAATTTACAGAATATTACATTTAGTTCAAGCCTTTAGAGAGAAGGAAGAAAAATGTAATTACTTATTAATTACTATAATTAAAACTATTAATTAATTTTATTACTAATTAAATAATTATTTTTGCTCTACTATTTTACAACTTCGCTGAATCTTCTCATTGTCACCTTCCTTCTGAAAGAAACGGTACATTACAGGTGCTTCTCCCAAGCTGTCATTTTGCAATGTTGCTGGAGACAGTGGGCCTTCGGTCTTTTTTTTTTTTACCTTTCCTGCATCGTTGGGTACCGAGCCTTTTTGTGCCACGAAACGTTGGTTTAGGCCAACAATCACAACCCCATTTTCACTTCAGTTACAAAAATACCACTATTCCGACAAAATTTCCTCACAACAATTTTTTGATTAGCAATTGTACAATAACTTAATTAAGTTAACTTACAGTTTAATTATCTTTAACTCACAAGTAGTAGGCAAGACCTGCAACTCTCAGAAAAATCCAAAATTTGGCCAAAACACTTGTTTTAGTGAATAATGGAATGTAAATTTTTATTTAATTTAATTTATTTCTATGATAACAATTGCGCGCGAAATTAAAAAAAATTGATTTTCAACACTTATCAACGCTGAAAAGCTTATGGGAATTTACCCGCGATTTCTTTGAGTTCCCCCCCCCCCTTCGCGATTTCCTAAATATGCTTCACTCAACAATATAGAAAACCCGAATTTCATGGAAATTTGTATGCACATATCAGACACCCTAATTGCATGAAAAATTTCAATTTTCAATCTCAATTTTGATGTAAATGTCAAAAAGTAAAATTGCATTAAACTTCGTCGTATTTTAACTATAATTTTACCAAAATTCCAGATTGTATTTGTTTGATATTTTCTACTCAATTTACAAGCAAGCATGCATAAATTAAAAATTTGCATTCCATTATTCAATAAAACAAGTGTTTTGGCCAAATTTGGGATTCTGAGAGTTGCGCAGGCCTTGCCTACTACTTGTCAGTGTGTTAAGTTCCGTTTAAATTCCCAAGCCTTCTGGAATGAGCTTGATATCTTCAAAAGTGGTGAATGCAACTAAATGTTCAGGAGAGAACAGGAAAAAGTTAATTGCTTAATTAAATTAATTATTTAGTTGAATACCTAATTAATTTAGTTAATTGAAATAATTACTGGTGAATTCAAATTAGTTCTTCATCTTTAAATTTCAACGTGTTTATATACGTTTTCAGAAAATCTTTTATAATATTGTTGCATATTTGTAGGTACACTCAAGGTGTATGCTAATTGCAAAGGAATTGAGTTTATTTAAATAAAACATTTTAAAAGGCCTAAAACTAACAATTAAATTGAATTTAGAACAGCTTTGTTAAATTTATCTAAATTTTCTTAAACAAGTTTAATTAAAAAATGTAGCAACTAATTTTAGTTATAATTGCAATTAAATTTCAGTCTAAAAATATTTAATAAATTCAAAAAGAACTTTCACTTCATAAGCTACATAAAGAATCCTAATTATCTAACGTGTGGCTCTCACGTTCAAATCTCATGTGACTATGTAAAGTGCAAATTTTAACTATCGTCCAACACAGACATAGTTTTGCACAAAGAATGAAAAATTTGAGAAATTCAAATTTCAAAGTTATTTATTGTAACAATTAACTAATTGGCGGACCATTAAAAGTATTTTGTTCATACTCAATTGAGGGCTGGAAAAGCGTGGGGCTCGACGTTGACAAATGTTCCAGCCGTGCGCGCTGGATTTGGAGCGCACGCGCGAATAGGTCCCTTCTTTCACTTCCGCTTAAAACTCAACCTTTTTTGTTATATTTCCGCTTGTCGAAAATTTTCTCAACACGTTCCTCTGTCATGTTCAAATACAAAATGTGACATTCCGAAGAAATTCCTTCATTCAAACATGAGTCCAGTGTTTAGAAAATTCTAAAATTGCTTTCCAAATTTGAGCTTGGTCGCTAGTTGAAGCGATGCCAAAGTACATGTGAAGCGGAAATTAGCACAATCTATATTCCACCATCCATTGCAGCTAAATTGGAATTCACTTCTTTCGAAATCCTAGTAACTTTTTTCTAAAAAAAAAAAATTTGAATTTTTTTTAATCTTAATCTAGAAATTATAGCGATCGTGAAAAATACGTGAAAAAAATAAAATATTACTCGGCAATCATCGCGGAAGAAAACCTCCAATCAACTGTAGTTGATTTCTCTACGAGGAGAAATTGAATTAATTCATTTGAGCGGCGTACAGGTAATGGAAACTAGAATTATTCAAAACCTTCATTTGTGCAACCTTTGTTTTTAGTATGATTCCTACCTACAATGTAGAATTTCAGAAGTGCAATGACGAATCCTGTCACGAAAATCTCCAACAGTGCTTTGATGGGCTTCCAGCTTTTGTTCAGTAAAATTTTCATAAATTGCCCATTTTTTTAATTTACAATTAACGTTAATTGCAATTAACTCCTGCGCCTCGTAACAGTTAATTAACTTTTGGTAGGTATGAGCAGAAATGGCAAGTTGGGAGTAGGGGGCGCTGTTAGAAGTGAGCAATTCCCCCGGTTCTGTTCCGAGGTCAGCTTCCTCCTTCTCCAGCGTTTCGGGAGTGTGTCTGGAAGTTTAATTGGAGTAGGTTAGTTAATTGTAAATTAGATCTAATTGTAAATTAAAGTTAATTGTCATTAAAGTTAAATATTCTCTACTTTTGTTGACTTAAAGCCTCACTCCAATTGACTTCTTTAAGTAAGCTCTCTTGGTGTTTTCCTTGAGGCAAAGCTGTCGAGACTTGGCCATTGATCAAAACCGAAATTCCAGTATAATGCTAATGCGAAAGTTACACAAAATATTTTACCAGACATTGCGTGTGTTTAACGAAAAAAATACAGATCGTTTTTAAGTAGCTGGAAACAAGGAACAAGGATTTTAGGGTAATGGGTTTTCCTATTGTTTTATTATTCCTTACTTCTGCGCCATTCAATTTGTTTTAAATTTGAACGAAACATGAACCTGAAATAGTTTGAAAGAGGTTGGTACAAAGAATTACGTGTTCCAATAGATCGGTTACACTTATGAAGCCCTCTGCATTTCTAATTCATTTGACAACTGCTTTGATATATTAGAAAAAAAAACAATTTTCAAACTTTGAAGTCATTTTGAATAAATTTTAATTCAAAGTCAATCCATTTGAGACCTAGAAAATGTGAATTTGTCCTTTAGCAAAAATATCTTTTGGTTGCTTTTCCCTTTCTTTGGTTTTGAAGCGACAACGGCACTAAGGCGTTAATGCTCAGCTAAACCTAATTTAATTAGTTAAATTTTGCTTCATTAATATTAATTATTTTAGTGTTGGATCGCAGGCCTACCACTACCATGTAATTGTCTGTCCTCATTGGCAGCTCGAACATAGGAGAAAGGAGCTTGACCAATTGCAAGCGAAAGCAAGCAAAAGAGTAAAAAAAAAAGAAAAACAGAAACTGATATTAGCAACATAATACTTCGCCTATATATCTTCACTCATAGCATAGCACACCACTTGAAAACTGTACAGAAGCATTTGTATCTCAGGCTGAAAAATGATATTATAGAAACGGCTTCAAATTGATACATAATTTAGTTATTCTAATTTAATTGCCTGCGAATCCGTCCGTCAAGTTGCTGGAAATTTCGGTTCATGTACAGTGAGTTTTTTAAGTAGCTGTTTCGAAAACTCGTTGCTCCTTCTCTACAATTTGTACTGATTCAAGGATTCCAAGCTGCCAACACACATGTCCTAGTCATTCAGGTAATGTAACCTAAGGAACCTAAAGAAACTTAATCCTAATTAACCTTTAAACTTAATAGGGAAAACAATTCGATTTGACGCAATTTTTTGCTTCTACGTTTTTAGGAGACGCAAGACGATAGCTTGTTTACTATTTTAAAATTCAAAGCAAATTAATATTAAAAAAGTCGATAAACATCCAATCTTACACTTATAATTTCATACTCAACTTGTGTAAAACGATTTTATTGAGGAGATTGTTGTTTAATTTTTCATTAGCCGTTCAAATCCCTCATATGCAGCGGAAACTTCAAGAGGGTTCAATGAGACCCCCCCCCCCCGTTTCGAAATCCTTCGCACAAAGGTGAAATCTATCTTTTCAAAAACTGTTTCAAAACTGTTATGAAATATCTATTCTACAAATTCTAAAACAAAATCTTTAAAAAAAAGTTTGACAGGAAGTACAAAGCGGTTTTTTGAAATTCAGATTCCATACTCGCTAACCGCAAATCATCTACAGAGCGTTTCAAAATTGTACCTACAATATTACCTCCACTTTACAACAACATGTTCATTAAATCTCCTCACGTTTTGCAACGCAACGAGTATACCTGATTAATACTTCACGAATTGCACGAATTAGAAGTTCATGTTATAAATGGGTGAAATTATGGTATTTTTAAATTTTAGAAGAAATTTCGGATTTATTTCGGTGTCCTGTCATTTTAATTTGGAATATTTTTCACTGAGAAAAATCTTGCCATAAAGTTGTGAGTTATGTGTAAATTGTATTTATAAGATACTAGCTAAACATGCCCGACCTATGACGAGAGGAATTTATTTTAAGAAGTTTATTGTTTTATTTTTGAAGTGCAATCGTATTTCTTGGAATGCAATAGTAGTTTTAAAATGCAGTTGTACTTTTGAAGTGCATTTGCTACGGATGGACGCATATAAATAAGAGAATTACCACGGATAATCCTTTAAAACGTACCGCCGACGTAACTTTTGATAAGTAATTCGGACCTTCCAATGTTTGAAAATCTAAAAAATGGCAGTTAGCATTTGATCATTTATTCAATTCAATTCAATTCAAGTTTATTGATTTAAGGCTCACCCATATCAACATGTACATACTCGTTCAATAATACGTAGTACTAGTTTGATCATTTATGAAAATTTTCATTCAAGGTAAACATGCCCGTTCAAGAACACAGGAACCGGAATGGTTAATTAGATAAATTAAACTTACTTAAACTTGTGCAACTACTGCTACCTTAAGCTGCACTAAAGTAATTGATATGAAAACTTATTATAAGTAATACTTCTAATTTAAATTTGATTAATATTGATTCGTTTTTAATTGGAGAGGTGTACCTATATAAAAGTTTCAAAATTTGAGCTTTTTGTATGGTTAAAGTCATGTCAAATAGATTTGCAGCGGAAATCAGCACATTCTTTATGTCCTCTTCAACTGCAGCTAAATTGCAATCTACTACTTTCTAAATTTTAGTAATACCCTCAACACGATTCTGAAGAATGTTTCGAAATTTCGAAACAAAATCATTTAAAAAATAACTATTAAAAAAGAACAAGCGAAAGAGTTTGACGCCTTTTGCGAAATCTTTTGGAACCTCTCTTGAGTTGGAAATTTATTGAAGTTTTTAAGTGACGTGCAAGTAATAGAAAAAGAAGTAAACTAAATTAGTATGATTTTTTTTCTAAGTTTAAAAATATTATTGAAATATTTTGACAAATTTTAATTGCGATTCAGTCCTTCGATTCGGTTTAGGTCGTTTTTTGTGAGAAGAAGCTGCCGAGAAAATTTGATGAATTCATCGCGAGCTAACAGCTGAAAATTGTCTTCTGTTTCGTTCCCTCCCTCTGTTTTACGTGAACCTCCCATTTTTTAACTTTTTTTAAAAAAACGCTTTAAAATAATGTTTTTGAAGACAAGTTGTTTTAAAAAATTCGATATGGTTTTATTCATATTTGTTCAAACCCACTGAGGTAGCTGTGTTTTTTCTTAAATTTTGTTTAAATTGGCTCTGACATAAATATGATAATTAATTAATAATAATGAGGCTCTGGATAATTAAATTGCTCTGACACAAAGTTTTTCATAATTAGTTCCAAATTCAAAAATCGAATCGTCAATATTTTGATTAAAAAAATCAGTTTTTTAGGAACTTTCCATGTTTTTGTTCATTTTTTTTTTACTATCAAGCTTCAGCGCCAGCCCTAAGTTTTTAGACTAGTACGTAGGGAAACTTATAGTAGCTCGAAGGTAGATTATGGTCTCGTTTTGTGAAATTTGGGAATGTTCATTTCCGATTTTTTTTAAATACCGAAATTTTGGACAAAATTTGGCCTTAGGATAATTTTTAAACACGTAATCGCAGAACCCGCAGTGGCCTGTGCGGCGCTCCTCTTGAAATGTACGATGAAGGCCTGGAACGGTGTTTAGAGAATTTACGCCTAATTTTCTAAATTTCAAATTTAAAAAAATAGTCTTGTTCAAAATTTTGGAAGGAATCAAAACGTTTCGTCGTTACCTCCATCCGCTTTACGTGAACCCTTCATTTTTTAAATTCTTTATAAAGCTAGATTAAAAAAAAACTTTAAAAAAAAGTGTTCTTAAAAACAAGGTTTTCAAAAACTTTGTTTCTCAGGCTGTCCTATTCTGTTCACAAGCTCTGGACGAGCTGTGCTTTTTTTCGTGCAGTGGATTTTAAGTAGGGCATCGCTTCTAACAGAAATTACGATAAACTTTAAAATGCACAAGTAAACGCAAATTTTTTCCAAACATGCGATGTGCTAAGCAGTAAAAAATACAGAGCCTTTTTCAAATAGTTCAAATCCAAAATTTATTTGTTCTGCTCAGTAATTGGTTTTTAAACAGCTCCATTATTCTAAACTCCATAATATAAACTCCTTTGCGCCAGTTATTTTTTTTTAATTTTGACAAAATATGCACTTGACATGATATTTTCTAGTTGCGCTTTATCCACAAGTGTTGCTAAAATGTTTTCTCTTATTTCAGCCATACCTCTGAAACTCACTGTACTTCTCATTATTATTTAAAAACTGTTCTAAAAATCTAGAAAAACGATTTTCAAAAATACTTAAGGGCCACTTTGAATGCATTTAAAGGGCCCTATCACTGTACGTAAAATGAAGAATCCTATACTCTTTCATAGCTTCAAATTGTCTCATTGTCACCTTCTTGCTGAATTGAAAATTATTTGCCCCCCAAGCTTCAGTGTCAGTTGGGACTGACAGTTTAGGGGAAAAAAGTATAGGTGGTAGCATCAAAAGTTAGTTCTGGTCAAGAAATTAGTGACGTTTTGTTTGTTGTAATTTGTATTGCAATGTGTTTGAAAATTTAGAACAATTATTTCTAAAACTTTTAACTTTAAATTCTAAATTCACGTTTATTAAAGTTGTGAAAATTGAACAAAAGTTTTTTTTCAGTTAGTTTTTATAAATTTCGAAACTTTTCGAAAAAAACTAAACGAAAAAAAAACAACAAAGGAATTTCGAAAAAAAAAAAGTCGTTAACAAGCAACGATAAAAAACAAAAATTTTTTAACAGGAATTTGTGTCAGGCCAAATCTATTTTCGAGCTTTTCATTACTTTCAACATCGATGTTTCTTAAGTGGCGTACAAATGATGGAACAATATAAATTAAACACTAATCTCAACCTCTGGTTTGCCATCTTTAAAAAAGTCTCTGAACAAAAAATTTCAAAAAAGAAAATCTGAGATACGCGTACTGAGACAAAACGGCATTGTTTGATTGCGCAAACTACTCCAAATTCTCTACTCTACTCTAATTCTCTCTAGAAATATTTTGTTAATGTTTTGTTAACGTTTTGTTATGACGCCACAAATTGATGTGGCAAAGGAAGAGAAATTTGATGTTGATGACTTTAAAAAGGCTCTGTACAAATCACCAGTTAACTCAGCAGGAGAGAGAGAATAATTTTGTTTTTGGTTTAATTTCAATCAAGAATTTCAGAACAGAACGACGAATTCTGTCGCGAAGGTCTCCAACAGTCCCTGGAAGGGACTTCCAGCTTTTGTTCAGAAATGTTTGCATAATTGGCCTTTTTGCCTTCATGACCATTGTTAAGCTTTGTGACTTTTTCACATCTTACATCTTTGTAATGTTCATTGATGCGCTGCAATAGCTGAACGTTACTCTAATGCAGATTTTCGTATACTCATCAACAAAATCAGAGAGTTTTGGAGAAGCGTCTATTTGCAGCCTGTCAAAACTCTCCATATTAGTATTCTATAGCTTCGTCAGTGAGTTTCTCCTTCGCCAATTCCAAACGACCTTTTTTTTAAACGTGTTTAACAAAATTTAGATAAAACAATTGTTTCAATATCAATTTTGAAACATTAATCAATATTGTTTTTTTGTCATTACACTTCGGTACGCTAATAAAGTCAGACTATCTTCTCAACCTCTTTAAGATAGCAGGGTTATCTTGGAAATTTAGTGAAGCGGAATTTAAGTAGTGCATTAATAAAAAAAATTTCCGATAAATACTTGAATGGACATGTGAACAAAATGATTTAACAAAAACTTTCACCACGCATTGCAACACAAAGAAACTAACAAATACAGAGTCTTTTTTAGCAGTTAAAAAGCTAAAAGCTTGCTTATCATATCTCGCCGCTTTGCGTCAAGCATTAATTTTTTATAAAATAATATGAGTTCAAATTTAAATTACTCTCGGTTGTCATTGTCAGTTTGCGGCTATGCTCATTTAGCTTGTCACACTTCTAAAACTCTCCGTACTATCCTCAAAAACGAAAAATTTTAAAAACAAATTTTTTTTCCAAAATTTCGAGTTTGTCCTATTTGTCCTTTTTCGAATGATGATTTAACTCACTTCATTTGACATAGGACTTGTTTTGGACGCGCGGATTCACCTTAAGAAAATATTTTTTGAAGTTACTTTGAATTTATTTTTGAAAAAGTGTTGTTTTTTTTTAATTATATTTAAAACAAAATTTTATAATTTTAGAAAAACGTGCATAATTTTAGAACATCCTGTTCACAACAACGACGGGGTTTAGAAACCTTCATTATCGCGCCTACTAGTTTAACTACCTTCCATATAAATAAATATTGTACGGCGTCCAACTACTCGAACGCAAAATAAAATGCAATTAAATCATCATTTTTTTTTCAAAATTGTCAGTAAAATTATTAAACAATCAAAAATTGAAAAACAAAATTGTTTTAAAGGTTGAGATTTTATATTTTTCAATATAATCACAAAATTAAAAAAATCTGTGAAATTGTTGAATTAACCGATTCTTACAATTAAATCAACGTTTTAAAATTGCTGAAAAGTACTTTTAAAGATTCTAAATATTGTCGTTTTGAATCGCACGGTACAACTTATAAGTGATTCCTCCTAGCTTTCATTTTCCATTGCTGCGGGATAGGGCCTTCGTTGTTGCTTTTACTTTTTCTACTACGTTGGGCACGTTAGGCTACACAAAGTGGTGTAACCGACCTTTTCTGGTTAGGACAAGAGAAGCTTTTGATGGTTTAGGACAAGAGAAGCTTTTGATGGTTTAGGCCAACACTCACTACCACATTTTCACTTCAGCACCAAAACTACCGCGTGCTCTTCATCACGTCTATGCACCAATTTTTTGGAATTACAATTGTACGTTACACGACTTAAGTAACTTAATTAAAATTAACAACACCGATCAATTTACTTTAAGTGATGGTGTTAAGTGCCAAAACTTATTGAGCATGCTGGAATGAGAAAGGTGGTTTCAATTACGGTGAAAGTAACCAAATTGTTTTGAGAGGAATAGGAGAAAATTGCAAAGTAATTGAATTGGTGTTAATTAGATAACCAAAAAGGCTTAAAAGTAAAATTAGCACACGCGCTAGCTTAATTTAATCAAATTATCTTAACCTAGTTCAAAAATTCAACACTTATTTTTAAGGATAACTACAAATAAATTCAATTGCGCCAATCTAAAACCCAAACTGCAAATACTGTAGAAGCGAACCAAGCTATCGCTTTTGCTCACCTATTGTGTACAAAAATTGCCTGTCTAGCTTACCATTAAACCTTAACTGACGTAGATCTTTGACATAAAAACATTGTGAAGAAGAAATTTTGAAAAGCAAATGATTAATGTTAAATTTACATTACATGGTACATTACATTTACTGGTACATTAAAAATGAGTTAAGATGAGACATGATAAGTTAAAATGGGAATTAATTGTTTTGGATTGAACAACTAACATTTTTAGACATTTAAAAAAAATTCTGCATTTTGCCAAACTTAAGCTAAATAATTGCAAACGAATTTTGTATAACTGTAAATAACAAGGAATAAAATTTTCAACCTCAAAGAAAATATTTGAGAAAGTGTGCATAAATTTTTAAAATTTAAAGTATGGGGTAATAAGGGTCTACGGTAAGGTTTAGGTTACAACCTAAACCTAACCGTAAGTTTTCGCAAAAACGGGGTTGTTCCAGACCTCTTGTTTTCTTTCTGTCTGATTTCTAGTTAATGACCTCTTCATAATTTTTTTTAATTTCATACACATGGGCCCTTGAGGAGTTAAGGGGCCCTTTAGCTTTTTTTGTTATATGATGCACCCTCACGACATTCAGACGTTAATTCTAAGACGCGCTTTGTTGACACTTCTGTAACAAGCGTATAATCGAACAAATTATACTTAGAAAAGTAGCACGTAAAATGAATTTAGAACAAGTTAAATTAAAGTTAATGAAAGTTTAGATAATTCAAAATGAAAGTTCAATTATAAAATTTACTAATTATATAACCCTGATAATTCCGTTCAAAAATAAACATTACATTTTCGAAACGTAAATTTGTTCAACAAAAGTACCAAGTGGACCTACAAGAACTACTTTGTTGAGTTGTCCACCTTTATTTTCATCAATAATTCCAAGCGCCGTTGACGTACAACATTTGCAAAGAAAAATACAAACCTCACAAAAAAGAAATGATCTCCCGGGCGAATCAGGTGCTAATAAGCACTTCAGATTTTGAGCAATAAAAATACATGTACTGCTCAAATTAGTGGTCCTAATTAGCGATTAAGACTAAACAAAATGGTATGCAAAAGAGAATTGAAAACGAATAAAATGAATGGGGACGGATTGAAGTGGTGTGAATGGTTAGGAGACATTCAAAGGGTCACTTTTTGAAAAAAAAATTGTTCTAGGAAAGTTGAAAAATTGGAAAAAACCAAATCCTATTTCAAAGACTTAGAAACGACTTCTGTCAAAGTTTCATTTTGGCAGTGACAAATTGAGGTCAATTCATTTCAACTTCCACTGGAGCCGTTTTGGAAGGGTTTCAAAAGGACAAAAAGCGCCTTTTTCAAATCCATTAGCATTCAAAATGGCCCTCAAATTGAGAATTGACCCAAAAAGGGCAAAAGGCGACCATTACGGTCAAGTTCGTAAAAAGTCATTTAGCCCTAATGGCTCGTCGTGGAAACGCCAAGGGTCATTGACCTCGAGGTTGGCCGTTGACCTCGAGAAGAGTTCACTGACCTTAAACAGAGGATAACGTACCCAAGCTTTTATACCAGACCGAAAATCGTGCGTCGAAATTTGTTGGTATTGCACGATGAAAAATTGTTGATACAATGCATTAGCGTCTCCAAAAATTCAACTTTGCGAAGAGTGGTATGAGTCTTGTTTTTTGTTTTGTTTTGAATGTGCTTAAATTATTTTGTTTACACAAATTTAAGCAATTTTACATTGTTGAACACAGATTGAAATGCTTTTTCTCTGAATGAAGAAAAAAGTTATCATGTTTGTAAATAAGGTGTCCAGAATCTCGTGATATGAATATGTTGGACTGGACTTGTATTGTGACAAGGTCAAGGGCCCGTGATTTGTGGATATGGCTATATTTTACTACAAGTTTGTTTAAATGTCTGCAGGGGGCCCTTCGTTGAGGATTCGAGGGATGGACAAGGGCCTTCTCCTTGGCTACGTGTACGTCTGGACCCGGTTCCTCCTATGTCAAGTTTCCAGTGTCCAAGGGATCCCTCGTGGTAAGCTGCCCTTAAGTCCCTCTCGTGATACATTTTGATAAGGGCCTCACTCACCACATGAATTTTATGATGGCCTATTTCTTTCAGCTGGAACATTTCTAAAAAAAATTCAGCCGACATAAGAATGTTACAGCTAAATTTCGGAAAAGCTGGAATAGAAAAAACGCTGGATTTAATTTAGAAATTAAATTTAGAACATGAGCTCTTTTTTTTAAGTTTAAAAAAAACTATTTTAGTATTTTTTCAAACAACGTTTACTCGATTCCATGTAATAGGACCTAAAAAAAGGAGCTAAAATAAAGGGCCTAAAATAAAGGGCCTAAAAAATAGGGCCTAA
>JAQFYP010001373.1:0-15811 GCA_034694865.1 Bilobella braunerae
TATGCTAATGAGCTCCTAATCCTTACCATCTCCCTACCCTTCCCTTCATGTTGACCATCCGCTCTGCGGGAATGTCAAATAACGCTCCTTATCCTTTTCCTTTGTAGACTAGGCCCGTAAAACGGAGGAATGTTAAGGATAGTCTGTTGTCCCGCTTTATGACAACATCTATGCTAATGAGTCTTTATCCCTACCCTTCCTTTCATGTTGACCAACCGCTCTGCGGGAATGTAAAATAACGCTCTTTTACCTTTCTATGTATAAGTGTAGAGTGAATCCTGTCTGTTTTGTCGTTTGTCTTTGCATAACGCATTGTCATCTACTAACATCCAAAGGTCTGGACAACGGGGAAAGCGCAAGTCAACGCTGAGCATTCAATAGAACAGTGTCAAAAATAGTAAGTTAATTAGGAGCCACTGTTTAATTCTTCCTTATTTATACAATTATTCTGTTCTGATTTATATCATAATAACGTTGAGTACGGAAATAAATAAAACAAGTCATATATGAGTATATTATTATAGTAAAATTATACTATATTCAAATTATTTTATGATGGCTAATGATTCTTTTGCAAAAATCCAGCTCAGTGTCGCCGTAGAATATCTGAAAACGAACTCTCGTGTAGCTGCCTCATACAAAATGTAGAACTAGATAAAACTGAATCTTACGTTGCTTCTGAATTTGCTCAAATCCAGTTTGGAAAAAAAATTGGAAAAGAAGAACGGCAAATTGCCCACGTCAGTTGCTCAAATTTCTAGCAAAGCAATTGAGGTATTGTAGTCTCTTTCGCTGAGGATAACAGAAAATGTTGTAGATAATAAGAATTTATCTAGTGCAGATGATAAAACAAAAGAAAATTGAACACTGATTGGTATTTCTACAACGGATGGTCAACATGATAAGAGAGGATAAGCATATGGCTAGAGAAGCGACATCTGCAAGCATGTTGTGATCAACAGGCAAAGTACGCAAACTAAATTTGAGCAAATTGAGAAGCAAAACAATTTTGTTTTCAGTATTGTTTACATCGTGTTTTTGGCTAGCTACATGAGAGTTTGTTTTTCAACTACTCAACGGAGAGTCTAAGCATTGGGAACATTTGCAAACACATAAATTTCACATTAGTAAAAATTAGTAACTGACCATGCGGTATGGAAAGATAAACGACCCGGTCCCCGGACAGGAGTCACTTTAAGTTTATATGGTAGAACACTGGCATACATTTAGTAGGACAATTCTAATAATGTTTTCAATAGGGTTTGGGTGGCTGCATCGCAGATAATGTCATTTCCAGATATCTCAGGTAATCTCAAACTTCTCAGATAATAATATTCCAAATCCAAAGTCTCTGATATCTTAAAAAAAAAAGTTACCGTATGAGGAAAACTGGCTCTTGTTTCCGAATTTGTTGCTGCAAATATCCCCAACGGTCAGAGTCTCCTAAGAGTAGTTTCTTCAAATTCTTATGTAGAAACCTTCAAATAAAATTTAGAGTTTAACAAAACTAAAAACAAAATTGCTTGTTTTGCATCTCAACTATGTCTTGTTTCGCTTCTCAATTTGCTCAAATTTAGTTTGAAAAAAAAAATAGGAAAGAACGACGAATTCTCTACGTCAGTTGTATAAGTTCCTAGCAAAGCAATTAGGGGTTCCTTCGTTTGGAATAAGCATCAGAAAATGTTGTTGTTATTTAGAAACTATCTAGTGCGGACGATGACACAAAAGAACAAGATAGTCAACAGGATAATAGAAGATATGTATAGGACTAGAAAAGACACATTGGTAAGCATATGCTGTCAAAAGCCAAAATAGTCGGCTAACCAAACATGACCGTTCTATAACCATTAAAATAATTAATTAAATTATACTTGTATTTGCAGCCGAGTTACTACAGTTCAAGAGCTCCCAGATTCCAATGTCGCAGCAGCTCTCAAGAAAAGATTGGAGTAAGGATTTAAGTCATGCCACAATTATTAGTTCCACTGTAAAATGTACAGAGAGATTCAAGATGACGGAATGTCCTAATCCTTTAATGTTTGATTGAGACCAAAATCCTCGAAAAAAAAATTAGTGTAACGGAAAAATTTTGGAAATTCAAAATTGGAAAAAAATTCAGTACTATGAATAACAAGAATCCGCAAAGAAATTGACCCGCATAGGGAAAAAAATGGCGATCTTTTTAAAGAATTTTTAGGATTTGCTTTTGCAACATAACTAAATCTAACCTAAAAACTAACCTAAATATAAATAGAAAAATGGATTTGACCTCAGCATACTTCTAACAAATTTCACGAATCTCCAAACTTTTTCGTTATAGTAAAAATTTGCCAAATTCTCTTTAAATTTTCATATCAGCAGCACCGAAAAAATCTAAATTTTCGCACAAATTTCTAACCAATTCGACGCATTTTGAACCGCTCTGTACATTACCCAATCTTCTACTCACCTCTCTCAACTTTTTTTTCTTGCTTTCCCGGTGGTATTAACTAAAAACTTTTCGTTACAGCGCACTTCTGCTTGCAGAGTGGAATGCACTCGAGACGTAAGTAGCATCACAAATAACTTAACTATTATAATTGAAAATAACCTTTAGTTAGGCACATTTAAATAAAGTCACCCCAATTATCTTAATTACGTTTACTCCAATTACCATACCTTAATTAAATTTTACATCTAGTTTCCTACGAGAATTGGATTTGAAAAACTGTGTTGGAATTGACGCCATCGTCACTGCCGGCTTCGAGACAACCGCCGAAATTGTCAAAAAATACGTTATCCGCTCCGATTCGGCTCAAGCCGTTAACCGGTATTTCAATAACCGACAAGCCAAGTATAACGTCGTTACCGGCTCGTTTGATTCACAATCCAACACCACTACGGAGCGCGGATACTACCACGTGACCAAAGATGACACCATGGCGGTAACCCTCATACCCGACTCTCACATTCCCAACTTCATTGTCTTCATTACCCACCTGAGAGAGGCAGCCATGGCACTGGAGGCTGTGGACCCACCGAAGGCGGGCACCGTGCGCGGACCACCGGCGGATCACCTGGACGGACCTTCGGGGGCGGTTCAAGGCGTCGACTACCAGTACCGGCCGACAAAGATGTTTAAAACAATATACGCCGACCCAGATTATCCCACTGTTTCCATGGCAGATTGCATCGAAAAAGTGGCAAAAAAACGCGAACTCAACTCTGACGCTGACACAAACACATTGGACGCATTTATAAAAATGCAAAAACAAACAGAAACGGAGTATGTTAGTGGCGGATACAAAAGCGGTGGATTTTTGCAAGTTAACCTTCCTTGTCCCGTTACAGCGTCCGATGCATACATTGCTGGATTCGCCAAACTTACCAAGGAAACTACGGGGTCAGGCACAGTCAGTGTTACCAAGGTAACCACGGTTACCGAATACCTGTCATTCACAGAATACGCATCCAAGTTTGCGGCGAAGGGTAACCGTCTCCACCCGAAGTAACTCCGAGCCTCTTCTGGCGCCATTATGTCTGCTCCTAACAATTACCCAATCCTTGACCTGTTAAATAATTAGCATAACTAACTGTTGAAATTTCTGAAATAAACCTTGCCCTGAAATGGTGTTGAGTGTTATTATTAAAAGAAAAAAATTCAGAGTAGTAAACAACAATAAAGATTAAACATAAATTATTAAGTTTTAAATAAAGAATTTTCATCATTTTACCCGTTTTCATCATCGTACCCAAATTTCCATCATTTTTTCCATTTTCATCATTTCATTTGTTTTCATCATTTTACCCGTTTTCATCATTTTTAGCCAAATTTTCCTCTGTTATATTCACCATCTTATCCTTTTCATAAATACACCGCAAAATATACCCTAGTGGCAATTTTCATCAAGATCTGTTTTTAGAAAATCGTAATTAGAAATTGCAATTTACGAATAAATGAATAAATAATTAGGATTTACGCTCAAGCCTTGGCAAAAACTACAGACACACAAACACACAATTTCCGCACATTCTGAAAAAATTTCACGCGAAAGCAAAGTTTGACACACCAAAAAAAAAAGTCAGGTTAGAATGCAAAGGTTTTTACGTTTTAAGAATTTTTTTTTTTTTGCAGATTTTGACAAATAAACTTTTTTTTGAAGAAAAGATGCTAAATGGAAGAATCCGAAAAAGTCAGGGGAGACGATAGAATGCACTACTTTTTTACACTATTTTTTTGGATTTTTTAAAAAGAATTCTGTGTAAGTTTTTCCGACAATTTGAATCAAAATGCGCTTTTTCGAAAAAAAAAATCTATTTCATGTTACGAGACGCCGGAATACGAATAGTTTTTTTTTAAGTTTTATTATAGGTTTCGTTTTTTTTTTTCAAATCTTCTGAATTTTTGAAAATTCATGCTTTAAAGATGCAAGACCTTGACACATTGTTTTACGTTGTAAGAAATGTTGTGCAGATGTTTTCAATGTCTGAACCAAAGTGCCGTTGAAAAAAAATCAAATAGCGGAAGCGATGCGAAAGCTACTTTATGTTTTCGCTCTGTCTGTCTGTCCGCGTAGGGGGATTATGACAGGAACTACACAACGCATCCTATTTTTGGATATAAGTTCCTTTATATCCGCAGTTTAATTTTTTTGACCCTCAGTTACCCCCTCGGGGGTCAAAGGTCAAGGTCAAGAATTTCATTTTATGACAACATGAAAAATTATCCCTACAACAGTTGCTTAGAGAATTTGAACTGTTAAATAATTAACAACTGTTGAAATTCGTCATATTAAACTTGCTCTGAAAAGTTTCTTTATAAGTTTTACTTTACTATTACTGAAACACACTGTATTTTTTATTTTTTGTTTGAGTTGAGTAAATGTTTTAATTGAAACAAAATTAACTTTTAAATAATAAACTTTTTTGAAAACTTAAGATTTTATGAAGTCTTAGCAAACAGAGGAATTTTTCTCGTTTCCGACGACCGCGTTGTTTGACTAAGAATTTTTTTTTAATTATAAATGGAGTCTCGTTAATGCAAATGAGTACAAAAGCCATTTAGGAACAATTTCGTATGTAACACTTTATTTTTAAGCACAAAATATGTAATGTTCACTTCACATTTACTTCTGGAGTTGAGTACACACAATTAAGTAGTGTCTAATTAATTAATTACTTAAGTAATTACTAATTAACTAATTAGTTTATAACATATTCGTCAATTTTATCAGTATAACATTTTTGTTTGAAGTCCTAAAATAAGTTATTTTAAAAAAACAATTTCAATTTAAGTAAAAGCTGGCGATATTTCTAAGAAACAAATAGAAAATAGGAAGAGATTTTTTAAATGTAAATTTTTTAAAACAGTTTTAAACTAGTTTTTTTTTTCTAACGTATTTTGTAAACCTACTTCTTTTTAAATAGGACAATTAAGTTAATTAAACTCGATCAAAATTCCAGCACTTTTAAAATTTAATTTTGGACGATGAGGACAGTAGTTTTTGAAGGGATTCGCTTCGATGTTTCTGAAAGCCTCTGTACATTAGGTACTAATAATCACAGTCAAGAGGGTGCTCTAGCGGAGGCAGTTCAGGAAACGGCACTGGAACGTATTGAGATGCATTGAGAATGGACGTCGGTGATTCGTACTTCTCGAGACGCTGCTTCACCTCACGAATCGTCGCCTCGTCTTTCACGGCCTTCTTACGAGCCTCCATCAGCCTTCCGCTTGCTGTAATAAAAAATGCACTGTACATTTTTGAATTCAATAAAAAAACCTTTCAAAACCAATTTTGCCAAACTAATTTTATAGGTTATGATTCGCTATAATAAAAAATGCACTGTACATTCGCTGAATTCAATTCAAATCCACAAAACAGATTTGCCACTCAAACTATAATTTTGAAAACTTTTTTTTAATTTTGAAAACAAATAATTTGCGCTTGAAAAACACTTTGCTCTAATAAAAAAAAAATGCGTTGTATTTTTCTGAATTCACCTTAATTCCAGAAAACGATCCTTTTCATTTTTTTTTTAAATAATTCGTAAAATTTTCAATTCTTCTTCTGTTCTAAATCGCTTTCAAAATGACCAATATGTAAAATTTTCTCACCTTTGCAACCACGGTTTTCAGATTCTCAATCATCATTTTGTACTCTTCAATAATCTCCGAGTCACTTTTGGGGCGCACTGTATATTTCGTCATATTGCTCGACAGGGCTTGAGGCAAGAGTGAGTCGGGCTCCTCGAAGACACGGTGTGCAGCCGCAGCGTGGATGGTGCGCCGCCGCGGTGAGAGGTTGTCGGTCTTGGGCCGTTCCATGGACTTGGCAGGAGGAGTGTCAGCAGAAGGCTGTGCCGCCGCTCTCCGATTCTTGAAGTTACTATGAATTCAAACTCAATTAACAACTCAATTAACGTTAAGCTAGGTTCGAATTGTACGTGCACCGTGCAAAACCGTGCAGTGCACCGTGGCCCTTACACAATGACTTCGTGGAGATGCGCCTGACGCTTGTGATGATTAATAAAGTAATTGAGATTGGTGACTAGAGCGTTACCGTCCTATAATTGAGCCTGTAATTGGGCCAGAAGCTCGGCCGCCTCCAAATGGCTCTCAACTGCCAACTCGTAGAGTCCTGCTCTCTGCAGCTTCAGCGCTTGAATTCCGGCTATGTGTGACTAATTAACAATTAAATAAAATAACTTAATTACATAACCTCAATTCACTTAATTAGTTGACTAGCTTACCTTCTCCAAAAGAGTATCATCCATCAGAACTCAAAATACTAAGGCAGGGGAACAGTGATTCCCAAATGGATTCTATTCAATGTGCACCTTACCGACAGAACAATTAAAAAACAATTAAATTAACGACTGCTAAAGTGAAGTTAATGAAATCGAGGTTAATTAATTAGTGTTATCGTTAAAGATAATACTGATAATTGATTACATAGACCTTAGCCCAAAGACGATGCCTTAGAATTACAGGGTTATTAAAACGCCTCAGCAATAGGTTACTAAGTAAATTAATCACGAAAAACTTGTTTTCAGAAAAGTAAGAAAAGCAAAAATGTGACAAGAAGTAAACTAGATTGGAAAACAATATAAAAAGATAAGATAGAAACAATGTACAATATAATTATTTTATTTGAGATTAAAATGGATAAAGGGGCAACACTGACAGTATCCACTAATAATAGTATCCAATAACAAAGGTGCACCAATATTAGTATAAAACAATAATTGTTTCTGCCCATAATAGTTTCCACCAGTATTAGTATCTGCCAGTGATTTATCCACCAATAATTGTATCCACCACTAATGGTCCACTAATATTAGTATCAAACAATAAATGCATCTTCCCATAATAGTATCCACCAGTATTAGTATCCACCAATAATTGTATCCACCAATAATTGTATCCACCAATAATTGTATCCAATAATTGTATCCACCAATAATTGTATCCGCCAATAATTTTAATCATTTGAATGAAACAAATTGAGATGGTTCCGACTAGCACAGATGCTCCTCTTACACTTAATTCTTTCATTTTTTTTTCATTTTTTCTGCTGAGCAGTGAACGTGGGGTTGACCACCGAGGAGCCTCTACAGCGTACATAGGCCGAACACTGTTTTTCGCATACCGGCTCAAGCTCACCCTCCACGATCGCAACTTTCAAGGCTTCCACTCAGCACTACCACACCACCACTTTTTTCCTGTGCGGCTGCCGGGATACGATCTCGGCACCTACCCAAGCCAGGACAAGGGTCATAACCCGCCGGACTTCGGGCCGTGGGCTATAATAATTTTAATGATTTTCTAATGTATAATGTCTTGTGTAATGTTCATACCTCCGCTACTTGATTGACCGTTTTACCACGGTTTATTAAGTAGCGGAAGCAAAGCGAAAGCTACTTTATGTTTTCATCATTTCTGTCCGTCTGTCTGAGGCTCACGATTATCTCAGGAACTACGCAACATATCTCAAATCTGTTACGTATATGAGTTCCTAGGATTCCGGCCCAGATCAAGTTTATTTGTTTGACCCTAACTGAGTAACCCCCTTGGAGGTCAAACGTCAAAGTCAAAAATATCTTCGATGACAGCATGAAAAACAACCCCTACGAAGGTTGTTTATCTTATGAAGAGGAACAATATTTGTATAGTACACTTTTTTCTGTGGCCCCCAAATGACCCCTTGACCTCGAAATGACCTTTCAAGGTCAAACCCTACTTTTGCATCAAACAAAAAGTTATGATGGTTCTCATGACCATCGAGACCTCCTTTACCCCGAAATGACCCCTTGACCTCAAAATAACCCTTCAAGGTCAAAACCTACACTTTTGCATGAAATACAAAGTTATGATACTCTCAATGTCCTCAGAGGCCCATTTCACCCTGAAATGACCTTGTGATCTCCAAAAGTCCTCTTCACACCCAAAATTCTGTTTTCAAACCTGATCAAATGATTTGATTAATTTACTAATGTCACAAGTATTCAGTCTAATATTTTTACTTCCGCTACTTACCATTAGTTGACCGTTTTACCACGGCTTATTAAGTAGCGTATTAGCCACTTTATGGGAATGTTCTGTCCGTCTGTCTGTCCGGTTGCGCGATTACTCTTGAACGAGTTAACTTTTTTCAAATTTTTTTTAGCAATAGGTAGCAGGAGTCAAGGGTGAGGCCAAGTTCAAAGATAGTTGACCTAGGTCAACTCCTTCTGGGTCAAAGGTCAAAATTACTTTTGGCCTTAATGCTTTATTATGGAACTTTGGTACTTTGAAAAAAAAAAACCGAGTTAACTTCTTTCAAATCTGTTTTCAGCTATAGATAGTAGGGGTGAAGCGTGAGGCCAAGTTCGAAGATGCGTCATAGGGGTCTTACCCTTCACCCTCATTTTGACGACCCATTAAATGACGCCCAAATCTGAAAATTTGGATTCGTCAGATTTTTGCTAGTTTTGCATGAAACAAAAAGTTATGATGATTTCAAGAAACAAAGTGACCCCATACCCTTCATACTTATATCAATGACCCCTAAATTCGACAATTCGAATTTGTCGAATTCTTTAGCTAGTTTAGCATGATATGATAAAGTTATGATGTTTTCAAGGATCAAAGCGATTTCAGACCCTTTCCTTTTATTCAGATGACCCCCAAAACCGATTAATCGATTTTTACGGGTTTTTGCTAGTTTTGAATAAATCGAACAGTTATAATGTTTTCAGCGACATAGGTGACCCCCAACCTTTCAACCATTTTAGAAATACCTTACAATTGACCCCAACCCGCATTTTTCAATAGTATTTCGGTATCAGAACAAAACGCTTAAGGTACGTGCGTTTGCAACGGTTTATTTGAGTATATAATGCCGTACAGTATTTCATTCTTTGTGTTATTGGCCGCACTAGATAAATTCTAATTATTTGCATCATTTTCTGTTATTCTCAATGAAAGAAACTACAATCCCCCAATTGCTTTGCAAGAAATTTGAGCAACTACGTGGGCAATTCGCCGTTCTTATTTTCCAATTTTTTTTTCAAACTGGATTGGAGCAAATTCAGAGGCAAAACAAGATATTTTGTTTTCAGTATTGTCTAGTTCTACATTTTGTATGAGGCAGCTACCCGAGAATTTGTGTTTCAGAAATTCTACGGAGTCCCTGAGCTGGATTTTTGCAAAAGAATCATTACCCATTACAAAATAATTTGAATATAATATAATTCTAATATAATAATATAATTAATATGAATTGTTTTAATTATTCCTGTACTCAACGTTATTGTGATATAAATCAAAACAGGATATTTGTATAAAAAATAAGAATTAAACATTGGCTCCTAATGAACTTATTTTTTTACTCTGTTGGACTGAATGCTCAGCGTTGACTTGTTCTTTTCCCGTTGACCAGACCTTTGAATGTTAGTAGATGACCATGCGTTATGCAAAGACAGACGACAAAACAGACAGGAGTCACTCTACGTTTATACATAGAGCACTTGCATGCATTTAATAGGGCACTTCTAATAATACTTGCGATAGGGTGGGGTGGTCGCATCGCCGATAATAACATCTCCAGATATCTCAGTATTCCAAGTTTCTCAGATACTAATATCTAGGTTAAGGTAAAGGAGCGTTATTTGACATTCTCGCAGAGCAGATACTAATATCCAAAATCTCTGATATCTTTAATAGAATTAATGGGTCACGTGGCCACGTTACAGTGGACACGCCAATGTGGGCCATCGTCACATATATTATTGAGTGACCATATTAAACCTATTTCAACCTATTTTGAGCGGCGGAAATTAACGCATGCGCAAACTCCTTAATTAGGCTTGACTGCATACATATTCGCAATTAGCCATTAATAACGTTGAGTACGGGAATAGTTAAAACAATTATATTAATCATATTATTATATTAAAATTATATTATATTTAAATTATTTTATGATGGCTAATGATTCTTTTGCAAAAATCCAGCTCAGTGTCTCCGTAGAATTTCTGAAACACGAATTCTCGGGTAGCTGCCTCATACAAAATGTAGAACTAGACAAAACTGAAAACAAAATATCTTGTTTTGCTTTTGAATTTGCTCCAATCCAGTTTGAAAAAAAAAATGGAAAATAAGAACGGCAAATTGCACACGTAGTTGCTCAAATTTCTAGCAAAGCAATTGGGGGATTGTAGTTTCTTTCATTGAAAAGATCAGAAGATAATGTAGATAATTAGAATTTATCTAGTGTAGACAATGGCATTTCTACAGCGGATGGTCAACATGATAAGAGAGGGTAAGGATATGAGTAGAGAAGAGACATTAGCAAATAGGCTAATATATCGATTTCTAAAATATGCTAATTTCCATCGTAATTTTCCTGTTAATTAGATTTATCGTCCTATCTGCAATCATATTATCTATTGTAATTATCCACTTAATAGCAATCGGTCACAAGATAATAACCTTGGAATACATTAGATAATATAATACAGAGTTGGCGGTCGTCGTCGTCGTGAGGCGCACGGCAAAGACAAAGCCACCTTTTTTTATGTTGATTTACAACAACTGGACGTGTGGCCGAGTGGTGAGTATTGTTCTAGCAGACTCGAATATCGCGGGTTCGAGACCTCGCAGCTTCGTTTCAACTTACTTTTTTTTTGATAAAATCAGGATACCAAATGATTAACAGAATTTCCTTATTCCCAAATTTTGATTCTAATTAGTTAATTGCGAGCGATTAATAATTAACAAAAATTAACTTTTTGAAATTGAGTTTAACACATGAATGTTTTTTATACGTACGCGGAAGCTAACTATGATTTTTAAATGGCTTCAAAATTAATTCCTGATTAGTTAACTGTGATAAATAATTAACAATAATTAACTTTTGAAAATTGAGTTTGACTTGTAATTGGGGGATTTTATGTACGCTGAAGCGAACTATGACCTTTAAATGGCTTAAAATCGATTTCAAAATCTAATCATTTTATTGTATTAAAAAATAGTATTTAGATATTTATTAAGAAAGGGTTATCAGTTATCAATTAAAGTGTTATGTATGTCCATACGACCCTCAGAATGACTACGGGAAGGAATACTCCAGTCTTAGGACGGGTTTCCTTGCTAGTTCGGTTAATGTTTCAGGCTTGGCAGGCATGTAGAATTTAATATAACTTTACATTACCCGATTATGATTCCAGCTACAGTGCAGCCAACCGTTAGCTGCAGAATTGTAAGGTTCGCCAGGTCACGTTTGCTAACATAATTTGAATTTAACAAACGACCTTCCCAATCTTCCGTATCTGAAAATAGGTAGGAAGGATATGTTGAGAACTGTCAAGATAGCAGACGATATATTTTTGTTTCTTACCTCTAAAAGTCCCCTTCATTGTCAGGTTACGTTCTAAGGGCGCAATGTTGGGGCTTCTCACGGCTAATGTGGAAGATACACTAAAATAGTTAAGCGTCAATTCTGGCTACTAATATCCCCTCATTGTGCAGTAAACAAAACTGTTACAGGTTCTTGTAAATCGCACTGTATATTACAATAATTCATATTGAAAATTGTATCCCCTACTTCCGAAAATCCAGTTTACCGACCCAACCCCACATTGTGAAAACTTGTCGTAAGCGAAACCATATCCTATATAACGTAGTTTATAGTTTCACTTTCAAATCATCACCAGTTTTCCAAATCTCTTTCACTTCTTGCACTATCCAAACTATCTCCCAGCACCGATATGTATCGCCTTATCTTTGTCTCGACTCTTACCTTATATCTCCTGATACTATCTACTCCAGCCAGTGCCCTCTCTGCCACGTCCATTGTTCTCTCCACGGCAGAAATTAATGCAATTATAAAAGAATATGACAAAAAAGTCAAGGTTGAAGTCCTGAGTGGTGCGCAACCAGCCTCAGCGCCGCCGGCGCCCGCTGCTCCTGCCAACAAAGTTGAGTCAAAATCCAAGGACTGGAAGGTCAGCGCTCAGCCTTTGTACAACGCTACCGTGGACGCACTGAAGCCATACAAGGGCGTATTGAAACTAAAGCCGCGCATTGTACTCTTGGTTGGAGTAACCTCGAACGGGGGCAATGGTATCAGGGCAGCAGAAATTTTTGCCGAAAATGGTTACGCAGTAACCATCGCAGTTTTTCCGAGATATAAAAGTGAGGTGCTCAAGGAGGAGGAGGCGGATAGTTTGTGGGAAACGCACTTACGCGACGTAACGTCAAAGAAATATAAGAAGACAAATATAATTGTTAACGACTTTAGAGATCATGCGGCTTCCAAGGCTGCTACGGAGGCCATAGCAGCATACAGGTATACAACGCTTCATGTTACTATTATAGCACATGGCCAAACAAGCCCGTTTCACGACACGAGAATTTTAGTTTTTACTTTCCAAGCCTCCTGCTTTAGGACGGGCTTGCTTCGCTAGTCCAAGCAAAATTAACTTTCTTTAATAATTTTTAAGATTTATAACCTTTTTAAAACCAATTTTAAAGCTTTTCTTTTAAACAATGTTTATAAAAAAAAAAAATTATTGTTTAATAAGTTTTCTAGTACCTTGTAAGCCGTCTTACGATAAGCTTGTTTCGCTAGAATGAGCTGCATTATTTGTTTTATATTACAAAGTGTAACTTGATTAATACAAGTTACATTTATATTATATTAATATAAAATATTTTATTTTAAGCAATGTTTACAAAAAAGTATTGCTTAACAAGTTTTCTTGTACCTTGTGATCTGTCCTTCGACGGGCTTGTTTGGCTAGTCTAAGCTGGAATTTTTTTATATTATAAAAGGTAACATGTTTAAAACAAGCGTTAAACTTTTCTTTGAAACAATGTTCACAAACGAGTTTTTGTTTCTGCTGAAAAACTATTCTCGAGTATTCTACCACCTTGTAACCTATCCTAGAACGGGCTTGTTTCGCCTAATTTAATATACTAAAAACTAGATATACGTTGTAATTTTAGGAAACAGCTCATGGAAGATCGCAAAGATATACTAGAGAACGAGGCTATCGACGATGAAGAGTAAGTTGAAAGAAACGATTTAAGAATATAATTTGATTTTGAACATAGTTAACTAAATATTTACCGTTATTAATAATAAAATTGTGCTTATTAATTGTTAAAATTTATAATTAAATTATTACTTGTATTTGCAGCAGATTTACTACAGTTCAAGGGCTCCCAGAATCGACTGCCGCAGAAGCTTCTAAGAAAGCTTTAGAGTAATGTATTTACGTCATGTCACAATTATTAGTACAACCGTAAAATGTACAAAGAGATTCATGATGACAGTATATTCTAAAGCTTAACATTTTTTTTGCAACAACAATTCGCTTTGAATTTTCTGAACCTTAAAATTTACACCTAGAAAACCTCAAATCGATTACCATTTTGACTAATTTCAAAAGGCTCTGTACATTTCGAAACCTTCTACTCACCTCTCTCTACCGTTCGTTGTTTTCCCGGTGGATTTAACACAAGTTGTTTTTGTTTACAGCGGACTTTTGCTTAAAGAAAAGGATTACTCGAACAGTAAGTAACATCGCAAGGTTTAACTATTATAAGTTGTAAATATATTTACCTCTAGTTAAATATATTTAAATATAGTTACCGCAATTATCTTAATTACGGTAACCTCAATTATCTTAATTACGGTAACCTCAATTACCAAAAACCTTAATTACATTTTCCCTACATCTAGATTCCTAATGGAGTTGAATTTAAAAAACTGTGTTGCAATTGACTCCATCGTCGCTGCCGGCTTCGAGTCTCCCGACGAAATTTTCAAAAGGTACGTTATCCGCTACGAATCGGCTCAAGCCGTTAACCGGTACTTGAACATTCGCCAAGCCGTTTTTAACGTCGTTACCGGCTCGTACGATGCGGTCTCCAACACCACGACGGAGCGCGGATACTACCACGTGACCAAGGATGAAACCATGGCGGTAACCCTCATACCCAACTCTCACATTCCCAACTTCCAGGTCCTCATTACGTACCCGCGAGAGTCCGTCATGGCGCTTGAGGGTGCGGACCCTCCGAAAGCGGTTACCGTGCGCGGACCCTCGGCGGGTACCGTGCGCGGACCTTCGGCGACGGTTCGCAACGTCGCCTACCAGTACCAGGGTACAAATATGTACGTCACCGTATACGTCGACCCAGACCATCCTGGCGTGTCCATGGCCGATTGTATCGCAAGCGAGGCAAAGAAGCGCACGCGCAGAAACATCGCTGCGCAAGACGATGCTGACGAAAAAACATTGGATGCGTTTGTAACGGCGTTAAAATGCGCAGAAGATGAGTACAGAAACAGCAGATGCGTCAACGGTGGATTTTTGCAGGTCAACCTCCCTACTCCAGTTGCAGCGTCCGTGGCATATATCGCTGGAATCGCTGAAATTAGCACATATAAGGACACCGTGGGCTCAGTCGCTGTTACCAAGGTAACCAAGGCTCCACCCAGATACCTCACATTCGCCGACTACGCGGCCATGTTTGCTAGGAAGGGTAACCGTCGTAACCTGTAGTAACCCCGAGCCTCTGGCGCCATTGTGTCTGTTCCACAATGGTTACCTGATTTTCAATTTATTTGAAGTTATAAATAATTAAGGCTTAATTATTAGTTGAATTTGTTATTAATTAAAATTAAATGTACATTAAATTGTTGCAAATCCCGGAAATAAAACTTGTTCTAAAATATTGTTGGCTTTAGTTATAATAAAAACGGTGTTTTGTTAATTATTAGTAAATTATTTAACTTGAAATTTTATTTAAGAAATGCACTGTATATGCAAAGGAATTAATCAAGAACAAAAACTATTTAGAAATAATTTCATAGGTAACTCTTTCTTTATTCTTAAGCACAAAATAATGTAATGCTCACATTTAGTTGTGGAGTTAATTAATTCGCTAATTAATTAATAACTAATTACCTCAATCGATTATATTATATCAATTAATTACATATTCGTCAATCATATTTGTTTAGTATTTCTCTTTGAAATTCTGAAAATAAGTTATTTAAAAAAAAACAATTTCAATTTAAGTAAAACCTGGCGTTATTTCTAAGAAAAAAAAGAATAGAAATTAGGAAGAGATTTTTTAAATTTTAAATTTTTGAAAACAGTTTTAAACTAGTTTTTTTTTCCTTAACGTATTTTGTAAACTTACATTTTTAACTAGGAAATTTTAAGTCTTAATTAAACTCGAACAAAAACCCAGCACTTTTAAAATTTAATTTTGGACGATGAGGACAGTAGTTTGTGTAGGAATTCGCTTCGATGTTTCTGAAAGCCTCTGTACATT
>JAQFYP010001374.1:0-15809 GCA_034694865.1 Bilobella braunerae
AATTTTTCTTTTTTTTAATGTATTATAATGGCCCAAATTTGATTTCGAAAAAACGCAAACACTTGAGACCATATCCTTGTAAGTTACTTCCCCAGCCAGCGGCAGAAAGATTTCAAGAATAAAGGAAATATAATAGCAAATATAGCAGTTGTTTTACATTGACATTGACAGCCAAAGAATACATTTCAATACAAAACAATCAGCGACTTGCACAATAAGCGGGCCTAGTTGAATGATGGTTAAGTGATTAGTGCTTCCCCGTCGGTAACCCGAGATCAAGGCGGACTTTCGACGTAAAAGCACCTGGAAGTGGATTCATGATTTTAACCTTTCGATTGTGTAAAATTTTATTCCAACAATGGTGCAGACACGAAAGAGATGTTGATGGCAGTGTATTACGCGGAGTGAATGCAATAAGCCTGATTGAGGCCTAAGCGGTGAATGGGGATCAATACACATACATGCACAACTTGCTCAATTTTTGTTTTCAGTTTTCGATAAATGTTTGTATCAAAGTAATTCCAAATCTATTTATATCAATAATTTAATAACATAATAGTTCAAATTAAGCCTTCGGCGCGTGTCATAGGTAATGCACAATTTAATAAGTTTACACAATTCCTAACTTTGCCCATACAGACATATTCAATTGGAAGCACGCCATAAGGTCCAAAAAAAGAGCCAAAAATAAAAAGACCCAAGATAATAAGGGCCAAAAACAAAACGTCCAAAATCAATACGTGCCAAATGCAATTAGTACAAATATTTTTTCAAAAATAGTCAAAAAACCAATGCAGAACAAATTTATTTACAACATCTAAAATCTCCAAAATCCAGTTTTAAAGATTGTATTTTAGCATAAACTTATAAACTCCAAATTGCAAAACAAAATCAATTTCCAAATAAATTTAACGGAAGCACACCATTAGGTCCAAACAAAGAGGTCCAAACCAAAAAGTGTAGTTTTAAATCGTAAAAAATTAAATGCCATAGCCCATTTTATGAACGTGACATTAACCCATTAAAGGTTAGATTTTTCCTTGTTTCGTTATCTAGGTTTTTAATTTATTTTAACCGGAAGTTACTCTATTTTACGAATATTTAAACGAATGTTATATTGTATTCAACATAGACACATTCACAACAAGATTATGTTTATTCTGTATGCTTAGAAATATTATTAGGCCTTATTTTTTACCTATATTATTTGTGGCCCTTATTTTTTTTGTGTCATATTATTTTGGCCCTTATTTTTTTGGGGTCTTTTTATTTTTGGCCCATATTATTTTGGACCTTATTATTTATGAACTTTTTTATTTGGCCCTTATTTTTTACCCTTATTTTTTGTGTCATATTATTTTTGGCCCTTATGGGTCTTTTTATTTTTGGCCCATATTATTTTGGACCTTATTATTTATGAACTTTTTTATTTGGCCCTTATTTTTGGACCTTATTATTTTGGCCGTTATGGCATGGAATCATTCAATTTAAGGCAAGCTGAATAGAATTTTGGAAAATGAATGGTCAACATGCACCGTCAAAATTGAAATATAGTAACAAATAAGATAAAAAAAAAACATTTTGGCCTACTCTGTGCTGTTAACTGGCAAATGAATGTTTCTAATAATCCGCTCCTTTTACGGTTCCAAACTACAAAAAATGACATTATAACTATATCTAACAAACATTAAAAATATGGTCCATGCCATCGAGCCCATGAGGGACAATGCAGTTTATTAACAAGTTTTGCCGAATGCGTTTAAACAAAATTTATAAAACAAAAAGTTTTGATACAACAATCAAACGATTGATTCAATAAATTAATAAACCGTGGTAACACGGTCAACCGAGTAGCGGAAGAAAACTGGTCAGAATAGCACAAATTTTACATTTACTAAAACTTCGTTTTCATTTTCTTTAACCACGACAACAACTATAAAAGTGCAAGCACAAGCTCACAGTCCTGGAAAAAATTATTTTATTATTATTACACTATTTTTATGTCAAAAACACATAAAATTTTTATTTATTTTTTTAAATCCGAAAACAGATAGCATAACTTGTGTTTAATAAAAAACCAAACAATTTGTACGAATTGAAATTTACACTTCCCCAGATCGTACACCAGAAACCATTTTCAGATTTTTATTTCAAATTTGGTACGTTTGTATTTATTATTGATTATTATGTTTTGCTTAGCATGCGAAAGGCAATCTTTTCAACGCTTTGTAGTGCTGTGGTAGTAGGAGCTTCAATTTTTTTTTTGTAAGACAATGCATGTTGGAAGGAATCGCGTGAATGATATATTCATGTGACGTATGGCATTCAGTGAAAGAGAATTACAAACGGTCGAATCATTGACCTCTGACAAATTAAGATGTTTTGTTGGTACAGCATTAATGGGTCTCAATAAAATATATTTGAAAACATATACTTTGTATATTTTTAAATTTGTCAATTTTAGTGTGAATTTATTAAAATCAAAATCCACTTTTCGAGTTTCATATTAGGTTGAATAAGTTAAGTCCTTATTATCTAATGATCGTTTATTGACGCTAATACATTTATTGAAAATTGTAACGTCAAATAAATCGCGCGGTTCTAGAGTGTTAATAAACAATAATTTTTATTACGCTGATTACGCTGACGCTGCTAATTTGACCTACGCAAGGTTTAAGGAATCCGTTTCTTGAATTGAACACAATAGCAATGACAGTAAGGAAGTTGTTGCCTGAATTAAGGCCATAATTTAATAGCCCATAAATGCAGTTCGCTCTGCCAATTCTACTCACTGATTTATTGAGCTAGGAGAGAATAACAACTCAGATTTATAAAATTCTTAGCCTTTGAATTCCATACTATTTTTCTAACATTCTGGGTGTGACCTCAATTATACTCGCCATTCTATTGGTTCAATTTTGGAGTTTCTCCAATGTAGGGTGCCGTAAAGTTGCAGTAAAATACCCAGGGCAAAACTTCTAATATTTTGTTTACTAATGTTGGGTTATATAAATAAATTTTATTGTAGCACTTTTTGCCGTTCTTTCCAATGCCGGACACGTGTCCAGGTACCAAGGAAGCATGTAAAGCCTTTTGTTAATTCATGCTTATTGTAAAAAAATTTTGTGCTTAGACGACTGCATCTACGTAAGTGAGTGCGGAGAAGGGGTAATAATCGACTACGTTAACCTTCCAGCTGAGAGAGTTGATTATTTGGAAAGTCACAGGAGCTTTTATGCAACTGGAGCAGGGAGTTGTGAGGGGAGTTCCTTGCTAAATACAACCTATTGCCCAATTACGAACCATGGAGAATGCGTAATGAAGTGCGGTGGAAGGATTTGTGCTTTTCCAGAACATAATGGCTACCAAATGGCCAACACGGAAGAAGATTATGAGAAACGCGTTCAAGAGTACAGAAAGAGAAACGACACGAAGAAAGTTTTCTGAAAAATTTGTGACAGAAAATTAATCATCGGTTTTTGTTTTACGTTCTAACTTTGAACTTGAACATTATTTTTCAAAAAAAGTTGACTTAATGCCAATATCTTCCTAGTGTTTGCGGTATGGAAGCGGTCTGAACCATTAGCCTTGATTTGTTCAAATAAATATTCTATAAAAATGAAGATGTAAACCAACTTGAACTGATTCCTTTGGTGGCTTAATTTTACCTTCAACACACTTGTTCGCAACAGTCGTTTGTTGTAAACCTATTCGACGTTCGACCTACCTAAATTTTTAATGCCTACTGCTTGCATTCAGGATTCTAATTACAAATATGCAATTTGGAATTTTACAACTGCTACTAGTGACCCAGAGACACAATAAAGAATTGTTAAGTGTATTTTTTTCTGACATCCTCAATGCAAATGCAAATTGAGCCAAAGCACTAAATTTAACTCATGTTTCATAAATCCTACTCCTCTTCGACAAAAGGGTGTAATTACACAAAGTGTAACAGACTTAGGCACTTTTAATACCTCCTGTCCAGTCATTAAAGCGTAATTAACGTTCAAAAGGGAGAACTACAACATGAAACCGGGTTTTAAATTGAAAGGGATTCGATATAAAACAAGGCAATTTCTTCATTTTCTCTCAATTTGATTTCAACAGGGTGACTGTGAAGTGACAAAAGGTTTCAAAATGAATAGCGTAATGTTCTTTGGTTTGTTTCTGCTCAACCTGATTTTCTCAATTTCTGTGCAAAGTGCGTCTCGGATATCAACTAATGTAAAAACTAAAGGTACATTTTTAAACAATAGCCCAACTTGAGGAAGCATTTTTGTCTTTATTTACTTTGTATTACTTCTAGGCCATTTAATTCTATGTTTAATCCAAAACTTGATGTGTACACAAATATTTAGCAAGAAGCGTAAACACAATTCTTCCGCGAGTCGACCTCACTTGCGTCGTTCCGCCTGGCTACCAACGACTCAGCACAAACTCCAGATTTATAATTAGCAACGGTGTCTATGATCCAATGCGAAGCCACAATGTGTGTGATCACCCGACTCTGAAGAAGGGTCTGATACTCACCCCTGAAGAAAACGAGGAAATTTCTGTATATTTGGCCGGTAAGAAAATTATTTTATAACACGGAAAACTAGATGAATTGTGCATAAAGTAAACGTGAAAATGATTTAACTTTTATATCTCGTACACTGAATCAGGGGCAAGAGATGAGAAGGGATTTTGGATTGACGTCGAAGCAATTCGCATTGGATTCGACGGGTTTCTTTCGCACGGAGGGAACTGTCCGCTTACATTTTCTCGCTTCTTTGAGAGAGATCCAAATTCAATACTAAGGACATTTGAATTTAAAATGATTACATCGTAGCATCGTAGTGTCATTTATCAATTTTTATGTAAATGACCAAGTCTCTCGTGATGACAAGCTACCCCCTCAGCCCCTCGCATTTATTTTTTCCAATACTTAATCAACTAGGTTTAGGTTTATTTAGGATTAAATTAGGATTCATTTGGCACCAATTGATTCAAAATAGGCTAGAAAGCTAAAATTGACATTAATTTTGGTAAATTAGGTTTTCTAAGTTAGGTTAAATAGGTTGAGGGGCTAGAAACGAGGGGCCAACTTGTCGAGGATGAGGGGGCAGCTTGTTGGGACCCAAGTCTCTACTGTTTCACTTCTCTTTTTTATTCTTGAAATCGAATCGAATTTATTAGATTTCTTAGAAATATTTCTTAGAATTCTTTTCCGGACGAGGTGGAGGAAAAAGGCAAAACTGGAATTCCATTTCCTTTTAATTGGTCGTTAAATTGTTGCTTTTGTGAAGGCTCACTTTCACAACTTACTATTCTTACTGTTCTATGACTCAATACCAATATTTCTACCAACTTCTCTCCAGGCCAACTCTGAGTTTCTCAATGATACCATTTTTTTATTAAATTGACATTATGGAAATTGGTTTTTTATACAAGCGTTAATGGCTGGTGATGAGAAATATTTAACAATGTTTCCCACAGCAGATTTTAAAGTTGACAAACTTTGGCTAAATTTCTGTATTTTAAAAATATAAATATTTCGTCATTATTTGATTCACATCTATCTAACGAAACCAAATCAACATTTACATTCTTACCTATACTATGCAGAAGGCAATGCAGGATTCCACTGTTTACATTTCCATTTTGGCTGACCACAAAACTGTATGGTCAAATGCGATGCCACCGATTGCTTTATGGGATGACACTCATTTTACAGATCACTCCGACGGTCATCGCCGACGCGCATTATGCGAGTGTAGGGCACAACCTCCAACAAAATGTCCATCACATGGTAAGACAAAATGCAATTTACACTCAGATCCTATTGAATCAATTCCCAGATTATTCAAATGCAAAATTAGTCGTAATATATCCCTAATATTTGTAATTTATTTCTGCCGTACTCTTCCTATCTGCTGCGTGTCCGTAATAGTTACACAAAAACCCAAAAAAAGTAAAATCCCCCTGTAATGTCCCAGGAAGGGTGTTTTTACAAGTAATATACTGTAACCATAATATTAATTTGTAGTGGAGCCGCCAAAAAAATTTGAGCAAATTGGAAGCTCCCATATTTTCTATTCTACGTTTCAGGTATACAGATTTATTACCAACGTGTATCTTGATTTGAATTTTATAACTTTTATTCCTACTAAAAAATTTCAAACCCATCTAAAACTTATTCTATTATTTTATACTGTATTTCAGTTGGACTGGAACAATTCAATGGCAAGTTGCATTTCCAACGGCATGGAGCATGTGGTATTTGAAGGTTTAATAGAAATTGAAGAACTTCGAGAACTGATTCATTCCGAATTTTTCATTTTTCAAATGAAATTTGAAATTTCATTTTTCATTTCCGCCCATTTTTCAAATGGGCGGAAAACAAAAATTGTACTTTCTGTAGTTCGATATTGGTTTTTGTGGGTGGGAGGCAGAGACAACCTAATGGGCAACTTTAAGTGGCTCAATTTGGACTCGACTTTTACGTTTCCACTCAATTCATCGGCCCTTATTATGCAAAACTCGTGTTTGAAGATTGGAATTGGAAATAACGGTGCGATCTATAAACAGTCTACGGAGTGCAGTATTCCATTGTATTTTTTGTGCAAAAGGAAAAATGAAGGTAGCCTCGAACACTTAAAAAAAAGGTTCTTGTAATGAAAATTTGCTTTGTGTAGGCGTGTCCACAACGGAAGCTCCAAAGGATGCCCCGCCTTCCATGGCTATGCTGCAAGGCGTTAACACAAATACTCTGAGCATATTGCTTAAGAAGAAGAAGATCTTCTTGTTTGGTCTCGTCCCCTCTCTCCTTCTCATACTTGCAAAAATTTTAATTTTAAACTTCGGTTTACCCATTTTAGGCGGTTTTATCTTACTGGAAAATCTAAATTTGTAAAACGAATTAATCAAGTTCTCTTCATTTATTTTATAGGAAAATTTTGGATGAAGAGAGAAAGCGTCAAGGACGTTTGAATTTGGAAGAAATGTGGATTCTGGCTGCGGAGCTACCACAACCCTTAAAATAGTTGCCTGAACATTAAAACATAAACTTGTCAGTGGGAGTGATACAATAGTACTAATTCGATAGTATCACTCGATAGTAAATTGAGACAAATACAAAAAAAATGTTCTGATTACAAAGCAATAGTAGTATTAGCTTGAAAAGTCAGCCTTTCAACCCATTTGTCTATTATTTTCACCATAACCACTGTTATTTAATATTGGTTTTGTTAAATACAATGACAATGGTAAAAATGGGATTAATCCTCAATAATGGTAAATAGTCAATCAATCAATCATTTTATTGACATACGCAGCTGACGTAAACACGTCGTTTCGACGTGTAAAAGTTGATTTTACCCGTTGCCAAATTGAGCAATTATATTGCAAGTGTATAGCATTGAATTTGCGATTGCAATAAAGCATTGGTTAGTTTTGTACATTTGCAAATGAATTGCAACTTGTTTGCAATGGCAAATGTTGAAACCGAAAAGTATTGCAATTGGAATGACATATGGTTCACGGTTTGGCCATGTTTCACCATTTGTCAGTGCAATGCAATTGCTTTATACAAATACAAATTGACTACTTTGTGATTGGCAAATGGCAAAAAGGCTTCCTTCAAATTAGCATATTCCGATTTTATATAAAGGTATGGCGAACCCAAGATCAACTTATTAACATTATTGTGCTAGCAAAAACGAAATAGAGTAAAATTTTACAGAACACCGTAACGTTAAAGTAGCTTAAGTCAATAATTATCTTAACAAATAGTGGTGAATTGTTCATTTAAATACGGGTGACAACGGCTGAACATGGTAAAAACTAATTTCTACGGAGGTATTATTTCATCACGTAAAATACGGGTAAGAGTTGTTGTTTTAGGGTAAAAATTCTCGTCGTTATATAACGGAGGTTGTCGTAGCGTTTAACAAATTTAACTAATTATTTGTAGGTGGATGAAGTTGTTGGATCTTACATATAAAAAAAATTAATCATGCATCTAGCCTCGTTTTGTTACGTTCATTGCCTATTCAAAAAACAGAATACCAGCAAAACGACATTTAATAAGTATAATACCCTGTAACTGAAAATTACTATAGAATTATATGAGCAAAATTTTACCCAAATTTGACGATTGATGATTGCCTAAGTCAATTATTCGCCTAATAAATTAAAACATTCCTTGCTATAGCGAACCTGCATTTTACACTACAAGAACTCATTAATTGTTACCAAGAAAACGTTGTAAGATAGCGGCAAAGGTTAAAATTGCAATCTAATGAGGCCTGGGAAACATATTTTTCATGCATATTATAAAGATTTTCCATTTTTCGGGAAACAGATAAATATAAGTATACTAGGTCGCCAAACCCGTCCTGGGACAGCAGTATTTGTATTTTCAAATTTAAATTAGGACCGATACCCGTCTCTAGCGTTTATAAAGTTCGGGTTTCTTTGTGTGACCGGAGGGGGAGCACGGCACTGCTCTGAGTTGCTCTCTTTTTGACGTCTCCTTCCCTACTGGATGTAAAAGTGCCTTTGAGAGTTGCACATGCGTATTCCCGTCCACTCGCTCATACCGAAGCCAAAACTGCATCTGTGTAAAGTACCCGTTTTATAATTTTGAAGCCTTTTATGTTGTGGTACAAAACTAAAAAAAGTTCATTCTCAAAGGGTTTTATTTTGGATGTGATTATCCAACTTTACAACATAAAGGATTCCTTCCATTTACGCCTTAATTATTTGAAGTATACAAAAAAAACTGCTATTGCAGATGTGTCAATTGGGCTCCCAATAGAGTCGTTTTTGTAGTTTCCAAAACTTTGACTTTAGCTAAAATTAAGGCAATTATGTTTTTGTCAAATTTTTGTTAAATATTGACAAATATTTAACTCAACGTTTTGACCATTTTTAATGAATATTTCAATAAATGTTGTAACGGTTTTAAGTAAATGTGTTGTCCAGGCCCTGAAATAATACGAACTTATTGAATTGAGACGTTTGTTAAAACCCTCGACGAGTAGTTGATGTAGCATTGAAGAATAAATGTCGTATAAATTTTGAATCATGAGTAGAAGCAACTACCACTTATTTTCATGATATATTTTCACCAAATGATACAAACAAATAAATGATATAAATAAATAATTAATTTTAATGAGTTATTGCAGTATTATTAATACTAATATTTACAGCTGAAGATACCAAGAATGAGTTTTCTGAAAATTTTCCGTCGAAACACAAAATAGAACATTTTTTTTTAAATAAACAGATGCAAATCTCCTCGAAACAGTTATTGATCAACTACTTGTTCAAGCATCATGCGAGGTTGTTGTAAACTAACCATAAGTTGTTGAACTAGGATTTTTCTTCATTCCGACGACCTTTTAAAATCCAAAAAAAAGTTGAAATTGATGAAAAAGTGCAACCCTACATTCTACTTTCAAGTAGCCTAACCCAAGCGAAGTAGAAAACTTGGAGCAATCAGAATTGGTTTTTGCTCAACCATATTTAACCTTACTGTTTCTAAACTGCACATGAGGTTTCAGGCTGACAGCGTAGGTACTTTAATCAATGGAATAGTAAGAATAGTACAATACGTTCTATATGTAAGTAATCCTTGGGGTTCCGTTGCTGACAAAGAAAAAAACGTGACCGTATGCACACCAATTAAGCAACATCGCCACATCTATTCTGAATACTCATATTAGATTATTCTTATTGTATCAAACTCGCAACCAGTCATCTTCAAATTTTTCAGATTTTGTAAAAAAATTTTTTAATTCTTATGGGATAATCCCCCGTTTTTTCACAAAGGATGAGACCAGAAAACTTACCGTTTTTAAATCATTAAGGCTTGTCCGTTTTGATTTACTTAAAACATTTCATTACAACCTAACCCTAACAATATAAACCAAACAATTATTTATTATTTAAGGTTATACTTACAATATGCATTCAGTCACTTTTCTCGGAACTTTCTTTTCGGAACTATTACTCGTTCGGGACTATTACGTGTTCAAGACTTTTTTTTTCAGATCTTAATTTTAGGAACTATTACCTGCCACCAGAAAATTATGTGTTGGCTTATAACTTGGTAGTTTTGTTTAAAAGTAGTAAACTTATACATTGTCATTGATTTTAATTTTTTTTTTGTAAGTATACGCATTGATTGACATTGATTTTAAAAGCTATAAAACACAGGTTTTTAGCTTCGTTCCCTCTATTGGCTTACTAGAACAACTCCATTAGCCAATGAAAACTTTGTGTTGAACTTTGTGTGAAATGTTTGTGTACAGAGTCCTCTGGCGGAGGATAAGGCATTTTGAACTCCGAGGCTTGTGGCGGAGTTTTGGGTTTACTCTGTTACCACGCATGGCATTGTAGGTTCGAGTCCGACAATCTTCCGTAGAAATAGCTTTAAATGGTTTGATGCTTAAACCGTTCTCTCTTGCCCTGAACTCGTACCATAGGACAAGGGATCGATACAAGAGCATATGTATTAGAGTATGATAAACCGTTCGTGAGTTGTCTATTGGATAGAGTGTCTGTCTCTCAGGACTAAGCAGTCTGAGATCGTGGGTACAAATCTCCAAGGAGCCGTAAAAATAATTTTTGCTATCCGTTTTTTATTAAAAGAATTCCCTGCACAAGTAAAGGATACGGAAATGACTGGAAATGATTACCAATGTCCTCAGAAATATTCTGACAGCTACACTAATTTGCATACATTTATGTTAATGAGTCCTTCCTCATGTTGACCATTTGATCAGCGTGAATGTCAAAGGGGTGCAGGAAGCTAGCACCCGAGCACCAGGAAAACAGCGCCCAGCGCCCCCTTTTCGTGAGGTTAACACCCAATTCCCAGCGCCCACTACCAGCACCCAATGCTGACCTTATGGGAATATTATTCCAGCACCCAGTGGGCGCTGAAACACGGGTGCAAAATTCACGCACCACTACTGTTGCAAGAAATTAGCACCCTGCGGCCAGCACCCACTACGCATTTTAATTTTTAATTAAATAATATAACTTTTCATTACTATAACTCAATTTTTTGCAAGTAAATTAAGTTTTTAAAAAGTTTAAAAACAGTTTAAAAATTTTTAAACTGTTGAAAACAACTATTAAATACGTTCCCTTTCTTTCGCTTCACGTAAATTAAAATGAACACCACCTATTCATAGAGTACAATTTTATTTGTTTATATTTCAAGTAGTTATAATGACTTATTTAAAAAATATTGAGATTTGAAAATTACTACAAAATCAACTACAAGAAGTCCTTAACTTCGAGAAGTCCAGAACAGTTATGCATGCATAGATAACACTTCAGTTGATAAAAATAAATCGCTTCGTATTTTTTACCACAGCTGAGATAAATGCAACGCAAGATATAAACAAAATAGCGATCCGTAATTTATTTCAGAAACTCCCGAACTTAATGCTTGAATCTTCTCAGTCTCTTCTTTTTTAATTTGAAGCATTTTCTTCGTCAATAAACAAATCAATTTGAATAAAAGCAGCGTAAACTGGCACAACTTCATATATTGTTGCACCACTTTTGAAAACTTTCTGGCGGTCTTCTACACCTATTAATCAAACCTTTGAATTGCAAAAAGTGCAAAAAAGACCTTTGAAAGTGAACTAATTGCTCTAAATTCTGTTTTGAATAAAAGTATTACCATTAACAAACGCGTTGAATTATATAGCTTCAAATCTGAAGAACGAAAATGTCTACAAAGCAAATCAAATATAAAATGAATTTCACCACACTAACAAAAAAAATTCGGATTAAAAACGCGCTGCTGCGCACTAGAACTACTCTGTTGAAAACTATTAATCGCTTTCAGTAACTCATTTTTGAAAACTACGGTAAATATGGTACGTCATTATACAGGTCTCGGGCATCTAATATACGATGATTTACGGTAAAAATGATATGTCATTTTATAGGTGTCGCTTCTCTAATGTGAGATTTGCAATTAAAATGGTATGTCAATATATGGGTGCCGGGCCTCTAATAATATGTTTTGGAATCATGATTAGTTACTTCACCCGAGTTAGGTTAGGAAAAACGCATTTGGGTACTTAAAACTGGAACAGACTTCTGGCAATTTTATTACCGTTATTAACAGACCAATAAGTAGTGATGAGTGAATTGTTCTGTCCTAACTCTCGCTACTTGTCTGTGGTGTTTGAAACAGGTTCATCAAAAAAGATAACTTTTTGGGTGTTGGCGCGTAATTATAATTTTTGACTACCTGAACAATGGCTTCATCTTTCCCCCTTTCACGCTTTCCCAAGGTTTTGAGATTCCGCCAAAAAGTACAGCCGCTAGTGGTGTCTGAAGTGCCGTCTTAGCTGTCTTCCCCAGCTCCGATTTCTTTGGTCTCGCTTTCCTTGCAGAATTATTATTTCTCCTTCTAGGTCTTCGGGAATTAGTTTTCTGTCGTTTTGAGGTTCTAAAACCTGATGCGCGACGTGTACAACCGATATTCGCCAGATTTTGCTTCCTGAAATTCCTGGGATTTTCTTTATTGCATGACATATTTTAACATCAAGCTAATTAAAATTTAAGCACTTTAATGTTGGCAGCTTAGAGTTTGCAGAATATATTTGGCACCGGCGGACACTATGTGTCTATATTATTTACAAATAATGTCTACTTCAAGTACGACTGTTTGAAGTCCAACAGTTTGGAAAGGTACACCCCAGGAAACCGACACCAAATAAGTAGCATATATTTTGCCAAAAAATAAAACAATAGATTTCAGTCTGGTATTGTTTTGTATTGTTTGTTTGTAGCATAATTTACATTATCAGAATACTACATTGCTAATATTAGAACAATTAGATTTGGAATCTGAGAAATTGTACTTGAAGAAATGAATCAATGCAACTAGGTAAGAAGCAGCGGATATAGTATCACGTAATAACAATTTACATGTAGATTATATTAATACATTTAGCATGATACTTATTGTTTTTTTTGATTGATTATTGAGTAACTTACATAATGTAGCGAACAATACATTTAGCTGTGTGGCCAAATTCTAGTAACATGAGGAAAAATGAAACTTGTAAGAATGATACACGCGTTTTGGAAAATCATTGCAAAGATGCAAAGTGGCTGCAGACCTCACTAAATATGTTCAATCATCTACATATATTTAATTATAATCTTCAAATAAATAAGATTTAATTGAAAATTAAATTGCATAGCGGGTGCTGGCCGCAGGGTGCTAAGTTCTTGCAACAGTAGTGGTGCGTGAATTTAGCACCCGTGTTTCAGTGCCCACTGGGTGCTGGAATAATATTCCCATAAGGTCAGCATAGGGTGCTGGGAGTGGGCGCTGGAAAGTGGGTGTTAACTTCACGAAAAGGAGGCGCTGGGAGCTGTCTTCCTGGTGCCTTTGGTGCTAGCTTACTGCACCCAATGTCAAAGAATGCTCCTTTTTTGTCTTGAAATGTCACTTTGAGGTTTACGAACGTAAAACCACAGAGTCTGATACATGCAGTTAAGCCTGATGATATGCTTATCCCGTGCCAGCATTATTGTTGTTTGTTGAAAGCATAAGTTTATCCAATGAAAGCTTAACCGTAACTTAAATTTAACTAGCAAATGTTTTTTTAGACTTACAACCACATAGCAATTGACACGCGAAGAAAAATTGCGTCTGGAAAAAAAAAGTTAGTAGCTGCTTGCGTACTATTTTCAACAAATTTCTACCCAATGACGCCAATCCACCGTTTTTCTACCGCCTATTGCAGTGAGCGTAAAATTTGTCAATTTCCTTGTGTTTAGAGCTAGAACTCCGACACGCTGAACGCGTTACCAGTGAAATGTTGACGCGGATCAGAAGAAAGTTAATAATGGTTCTGGACCTCTACTTTACAATTTTGGTCCTCTTTAATCCGAACGTAAATTCCAACGCCTGCACAGTGCCTGGATTTTCACTGAGGATGGACTCAAATGGAACAATAGAGTGCGGAATTATGCGACCCGGTTTTGCACCGTTTATTATGGTCAAGGAGGTGTTTTTCTTAATTATCTACGCGGCCAACGAGCTCGAAAATGCAATTCCAATCGATCAAACCCTTGAGAGCATGCTGGAACTAAATTTGAAGTTAGATGTCTTAAACATATACACTGTGTGGCATTACTGCCACTTACCCCCTTAATTAGCCACTTAATTAACTTAATTGACGCATAGCGTCACTTGTATCTATCCCGTTGTTCCCCCACGCCGCCCTGTGTCTAACTCATGGACCAGAGGCGGAACGCCCATTCATTGCCCCGCCCCTTGTCACATTTTTCCTTTTTGTGCCATGTGGCACAACCGACATTTTCCCCTTCCTCGTCCCTGGCCACGAGCAAGAGAAGACGGCAGTCACCGCCTGGACGGTGACTCAACTCAACTCAACTCCTCCACTCAACACCACCACCGAAGACCCTTCGCCCTCGTCAAGTCTCCAAGTCCTATTTCTTTAACTTTAAGTTAACTTAATTAACTACCTAAGTAGCCTAAAGAGTCCCCTACCGAAGAGCTCCCTACCTAAGAGGCCACTCCAGCAAGGAACCCTTAAAACAGTATCCTACTTAAATTACAATTATATATTATATATATTTAAACATTATATTTGTTAAATTGTTGATTGTTTGTGGCTCTTATTAAAGGAGCCCTTCATTGTTCCAAATTGTGGTCCTTAATTTCCATTTATTTATTGAGTAGCGGTGTCAGTTTTCGCTACAATTGTTACCCCGCAAACGGGAAGGGAAGGAACTTCACGAGGGCTGGATTTGAAAATTCCCTGCATTTTTGCCTATTTAAAGACTATAAAATTCCCGGTTTTGTTTCCTCGAGGAAACGGTTCTTAACTAACATGGAACTGGAAACAGAACTGGAACGGAACGGTTTGAGTCGTTTCCAAAATTCTTGGAGCCGGAACGGAAAGGCTTGAGCCGTTTCCAAATTTTTGGAATTGACACTGCAGCGGAACTGGAAACCAGTTTTGTTTCTGGAACTGGAAATTGAACATTCCAAATTCAAACATTATTTTGTTCCAAAAAGTTATGGAGTCCGGAATAGTACCAAGCACGTGGTGTACTTCCACAGTCATACCTATACATAAAAAGGGTGACAAAAACGATCCGGCAAACTACCGTCCAATCTCGTTGTTAAACACTGTGTTAAAACTGTTTACCGCAATCCTCGTCTACCGTTTTAATACATTAATGAGAAAGCATAAGAAGCTCTCAAAATTCCAGGTTGGGTTCCAACGCGGAAAGAGCACGCAAGATCATATTTTTGTTCTCTCAGCCCTAATCCAAAAACAGCTTGGAAAGGGGGAAAAGCTCTACGCATGCTTTGTGGATCTTCGACAGGTATTTGATACCCCAAACCACAATCTCCTATGGAGCTGTCTGCTGCAAGAGGGAGTCTCAGAATACTTTTGTAAAGTATTCAGAAGCCTCTATCAACAAGCTGCTACAAAAATCAGCACTGAAACCGGGCACACCGACGAGATCAATATCACACAATAGTACTACAAGGAAAGTCCGCTAGCCCTTCGTTTTTTAATCTGATCGGTGCGAAAGAGGGCAGTCTGCTGAATACGGCTTATGCGCAACTTAGAAAGGATGCAACCCAATCAGATACAGAGAACTGGTGTAAACAGATGCGTCAACTTCTTTCTTCCGTTGATCTCGCATGGGTTTGGGACCTAAACAGCTACAATGTCGCCCAAAGAAATCAAAAGGTATTCCTGTCAAGAATGAGAAAGTCACTTGGAACTAGTGAT
>JAQFYP010001375.1:0-15806 GCA_034694865.1 Bilobella braunerae
AGTAGGCCCGGTCGCATCCTGAGTCGACTTTGCAACTTGCGACCTGGTCGCTTCCTGGAGCGACCGTGCTACACTGTCCGACGCGTCTTCACCTTTGTCCATGTCAAAGGGCCTCAGTCGTAGAAAGGAGGGGAACGAGAGTGGACATGCCTTGAATTGAGCACAGTTAATTGACCACGACGCAATTACCCCGGTAATTTAAAAACCGTAGATCGTAGAAGTTAATCGACGGAAGTAATCCGTTCATCTTATTACAGGACATAAACTGAGACAGGTAGGTAACCTACAACAGTAACGGTCACAGCAAGGGCTCGTGACCTTTGACCCTCTCGTAGCCACTGGAGTTGACACAGGTTTCTTGCCATAGCACACGGTACGCAACGAAGATTTCAGAGACCCTGCGCAGCCAGAAAAAGCATAGACTTCTCTGCGCGAAAACTTTAATTACCAAAACTTCTTATGGGGAAATAACTGCGTACCGTGTATGGTCCGTCCATCCCGGGTTGTTACCTGAGTCTGACAATCAGAGCCAAAATGGCTTTGGCTTTGCGTGTCACATTAATTGTTGACCTGCGGCTAATTGATGCTGGTTTAATTAGTTTTAGAATTTCGAGATGGATACCGGTGAGGGAGGTGGTGGGGCATATGGAAGGGCGAGAGGTCGCGCTCGCGGGACCATCCGCAGGCCAGTGGCTCCGGAAGGAGGTCCCCGTTCGCCACAAGATGTTGCCGGCTTGTCTCCGCCTCAGCGCGTGTCACCGCCAGGAAGACAGATCGAGCCTCGGATGGGTGACCTCTCCCTGGATGACATGAGAGCGGCGGCTCTGGCAGACTTGGGCCAGTTGACCCGCTACGGAAATGGTGGTGGCCGTGGGAACAACGGTGGTAATGGGAATGGAAACGGAAATGGAGGGAACGGTGGTAACGGTGGTCGCCACCCTCCTGTCGAGGATATGGAGATCCCTGGACGAGAGGGAGAGTGGCAACTGGCCCGAGCTAATGTCGTGGATCGAGCGACAGAGAGATACGACTATATCAACACGAGTAAGGCAATTGGAACCACGAAAGTGGGCGCCGCAGGCACCATTATCCAGTGCTATGTCAACTACTTCAGCGTCAGGACTGGAGAGCAGTGGTAAGCGGTAATCCTTGCTAAGGTATGTTGATCCAGCTCAATAAGCAAATCACGACTGACAGTGCTTCATTTTCATTTCCAAAGAAAGAAAACGACTGGTAGTCGATTCTCGTCCTTAATGCATTCCAAAACCAAGTCTAGCCGCTCAAAGAGATTCATGATTTGATTCGTTTTTCTGATTCCATAAATCGTGGCTTTGATTGATTGCAAGTCGTTTTCTGATTGATTTCAGGTGCATGTACCACTACCGCGTCGACTTCGAGCCAGCCGTTGACGAAACGAGAATGCGCCGAATGTTGATGAAGGGCTTCCGTGGGACGCCCGACTTTGGAAACTTCATTTTCGATGGACATTCCCTCTGGAAAACGGTCCAGATTCCGGAGCCGCACATCCGCCATGTGACAGCCGACGATGGCACCAATTACCAAGTGTTCTTGAAGTTGGTGGCCACGATCCCTCCGGGTGACCCGCAGTTCCTGCAGCTGTACAACAATGTCACTCGAGCTTGTCTTCGGATCCTCCGACTCTGCGCCATGGGCCGCAACTACTTCGACCCGACAGCCGAAGTCACCATGCCGACATACCGGATCAAGTTGTGGCCCGGATTCGTGACGACAATGCGTCAACATGACGCAGGACTTTTGTACTGCGTCGAACTGACGAACAAGGTCATTCGGACCGACTCCGTTTGGACCATCATGAAGCAGACTCGTCAGGAGGCGACTGCCGCGGGAAGGGACTTCAAGGTTGCTGTCGAACAGGAAGTCATCGGCTCTGTCGTAAGTGACTTACTCAAAATGTAACTTAATTAGCTGGACACTAATTGATTTAGTAATTAATTAGTGACTAATTAAGTTTAATTCACCTGTGTCACAGGCCCTTACCATGTACAACAATAAAACTTACAAGATTGACGGTATTGCTTGGGATGAAACCCCGCAGTCGACTTTCCTGAACAAGGACAACATTCCTGTTCAATTTATGGACTACTACAAGAGGTAAGTTTACAAAGCACACTTGATGCAAGGCTGTTTTAAAACATATTTTCGCTATTCAAAACGTTTGTCTCTGTATTTTAGAGGGTTTATCTAGCAATTAGTTAAGTCAATTAATTGGTTTCGACGATTTAGTTGTCTCTTGAATAAGAACTTATTTATGTAACTTTACGTTTTTTTAGGTATAGCAGCCACGGAATCACGGCGTTGAACCAACCGCTCTTGGTTTCGAATCCCACGAGGCGCGACATACGCATCGGGAACAATCAGCCAATCAAATTGATCCCAGAGCTGTGTCAAATGACCGGACTCACGCAGAGGATGAGAGCGAATTTCAGGATGATGACGGACATGGGCCAACATCTCTTCCAGGCGCCACAGACCAAGATTGACAACACCGTGGCCTTCATGAAGCGCCTCACTTCAAATCCTGAGGTAAAGAATTTCAGCGATCAAGCGCTGGAAGCGTCAAGCGTGCCTAGAGAAAAACAACATTTTTTTTTGTTTTGCAGGCGATGCAAGAGTTGACCGGGTGGGGGATGGAAATGAAGTTTACTCCCATGACGGTCAACGCTCGCCTCCTCCCGCCTGAGCAGGTTCTTCTGCAGGACAAGCGCAATCGAGACCTAAAGGTCGGAATTCCTATCGAGATGGGAGACTTCACCAAGGGCTTTAGAGGTAAACTAATTAATTGAGTCGTGTCAATTAATTAAATTTGGATTTAAACTAATAAGGTTAGGGTTAACCACATTTAACACTAAACATTCCTCCAACCCACGGTTTCCTCCAGGTCCTGGGAACATGATCAGCAGTGTGCCTCTCACCAACTGGGTCATGATTCTCCAGGCACGTGACAACGGGGGGCTGGACAACTTGATCGTGACGATGATGAAGGTCGCAAGCAACCTTGGATTTAGCATTAGTCGTCCCACCGAAACGTGAGTTTTTGTCGTTTTTAAAAATGTTTATTTGAACAAAACTTTGTTTATATTTGAATTATTTATTGTTTATGTTATAAAATCGATGTTGTTTTTGGGTCGTTTAGAACTCTATTGAACAGCGGCGCACCGCATCACTACGCTCGAGCAATTACTGATGCTCAGAACAAGCACAGGGGGTTGCAATTGGTCTTTGTGATTCTCATGAACAACAGCATTGAGACGTACTCTACCGTCAAGAAGAAGTGCTATATTGACTATGCGCGTGAGTTTGAAATCGGGAAAAAGACGCTTTATGGCCTAAAAAGGCGCTTAAAAATCAATCTTCAATTTTAATGATTAATGATGGTTTATTTATTCAAAAACTTTAACTTAATTTACATAAAACTTAATTTAAAGTATTTTTAAATTCATATGATTGTAGCAATGTACGTATGAAAGTGTATTTAAATTTTAAAATGTTGTTAATTATATTTTTAGTGCCTTCTCAGTGCTTTCTATCTCGGAACGTCGGGAGCCGGCAGCTCATGAGCATTGCAACGAAGGTGGCCATTCAGATCAACGCTAAACTTGGGGGAGAGTGCTGGGGAATTCATATTCCGATGAAGGTTAGTTAGTTAACTAAACTATAATTAAGTTGAGAACATTTTAATTGTTTGAACAATTAACGTGCTGTTGAAGTGAAGTTGAAGTGCTGTAAGTTGGGGTGGAACTTATTTATTTGTGTTTCATTTCCAGGCGTTGATGATCGTAGGATTCGATGTTCATCACGGTGGGGTTGGCTCGAAGGGCGGGAGTATTGGCGCCATGGTGGCTACCACGGGTGCCGATTACATGACCTATTTTTCCACGGCGTCAGTTTTCAACAGTCGTGAGGAGTTGTCCACTACAATGGCTCGAGATATGCAGAGTAAATAATCAATCAAATTGACTCCGTTGATCAAGTCTTTAGTCAATCAATTAAGTCATTAATTGAAATTCTATGATGTTTTCCGATGAGGATCAATTAAGTTTTGTTTGTGTTGTAGAATGTATTACGGCTTATCGTACTGTGAACAACGGACTCTTGCCAGACAGGATCATGTTCTACAGAGATGGCGTTGGGGATGGTCAACTGACTTATGTTTACAACACGGAGTTGGAGGCACTCAAGGTGTGTTTCGTTTTGTTAGTTGTTGTCTGCCATATTTGTCGTAATCATGTTGATTGAAGGAAATTGATTTAGATTGAATCAAATCTTAAATTGATTGGAAGGAAATTGATTCAGATTGAATCAAATCTTAAATTGATTATTTACAGGAATGCTACACGGAACTTTACGCCAGAGATGGAAGAGAACCCCCAAAGTTCACGATGATCATTTGTACCAAGCGTATTAATACGCGGATTTTTGAGAGGACGGCAAACCGAAAGTGTGAGAATCCTAAGCCTGGAACGGTTTTGGACACTGCAGTCACTTTGCCTCACAGGTGAGTCGCAAGCGAGAAACGATTTTTGTTGCTGTTTGGTAACGAGAAAATGATTTTTTATGCTATTTGGTAACGAGAAACGCTGCTGCGTTATTTATTAACAGAAATACCATTTTAAATCAGTGAAAAATTATGGAATTTTTAAAGCTTTTAAAGTACATTTAGGTTTAAATTTTTTGATCACTTTTCAGGTGGGATTTTTTCTTGATCGCGCAAGTGGCTCGCCAAGGGACTGTGAGTCCCACGAATTATAATGTCATCTACGACACGAACGCCCTTGACGCCGACAAAATGCAGCGCCTCACCTACAAGTTTTGTAATCTCTACTACAACTGGAGCGGAGGCGTGGCGGTTCCAGCGGTGGTGCAATACGCACATAAAATGGCTTTTCTCACTGGAACCGCTCTTGGACAGCCAGGACATGATCGCCTCGGTCACTTGCTCTACTACCTCTGAAGAGAAGAGGTCAATTCTTGACCTTTAGTTTTAGTTTTTAATTAACTTCTCACTCTCTGAGATGAGCCTAAAGATGGTAGTTACTTTTTGATTTCCTTCTCAAAAGGAATTTATTTATCAGTTTTCATTTAATTTCTCACAGAGATTTGAGGTGGAGGATAATTATTTTTTAATCAATTTCCTCTTCTAGAAGGATTTATATAATTATCATCAGCCTCAAAAGAATTTAGAGAGTTTTTTCTTAGTTGATCCCTTACTAGGGCCTTTCCAAATTGGATTGTAAATTTCAAAGTTTTCTTTAAACATATTTCAAAAGAATATGAAATATGTTCTAAAAATGTTACTTTATTAATGAATTTATCAGTGAGGAGGAAGTTGACTTAATGTGAATATTGGAAAGGAGAATTTGTAGTTTAGAATGGACTAATCAGTTGAAAATTGTTTAGAATGGATTTTTAGAAAAGGAATTTTAGATAATGTGGGTTTAGAAATTGGTTAGCTTTCAAAGCGTTTAATAAAATGAACTGACTCAAATGTTGGTAAAACTAGATAGTTAACATTTAATTGCACTAATTTAATTGGAGAGCAATTAACTTTAATAATTAAGGGGAAGTGAATCAATTTTAATTAACTAATTAACTTAATAGTTGAAAATAATTATTGATAGAGAGAAATATACCTACTACAATATTTTGGATTAAACGCGCGGCAATATTTTTTTAAGTTTCAGCTTAATTTTTAACACGCTAAATAAATGTGTGTACTGTTTTTGATTGAGTAATTGCTAAAGTTAATTGAGTTTAAAGTTAATTAATTCACGTCTAATGAACAGTTTTAATTGAAGTTTAACTTAATTTGTAATTGAGTTTAAGTACTGAACACATTTAGTTGGAGCATTTCGATTCTTCTGTTCAGGTATTACACAAAGTTGAAGTTATTAATAATTTGGGTTTTGGACGTTTTCGTTAATAAGTGGTTGGTAAATTAATTGAGCAGGTTTAATTGATTTATAGTACAATTCTTTTGCCTGCGTAAGGATGTCGTCGTGGAAGAATGCTCACAAATCGTATCAGAAGCCACATCGTGAGAGGCACCAAGTAATTAACATTTTTAATCAGGGTTTTTATGTTTTGATCAGTACTTGAAGGTGATTGGTTGATGGTATTAATTGGTGAATTTTGATTGGTTTAGCCGCAGTCCCGGAAGCACTTGGGCCTGTTGGAGAAGAAGAAGGACTACAAGCTAAGGGCTGAGTGAGTGCATGCAGTAAAATTACGAACGATCAACATCCTAAAAATACAAATTGTATAAGACAGCAATTAGTTACTTCACCATCTGAAAAACCAATTCACTGTGGTTCTACAGACTCCTGGTGCCCGTTCTAGCGCATTGATTTGTCTGAGACAGTTGTTTACGATTGATTGGCTAATTACATTGATGTTACCAATTCATTGAAGATACTAATTGATGTGATTCTTGTGTTGCAGTGACTACAACTCAAAGAAGAATGAGCTGAAGCTGTTGCAGCGAAAGGCTCTTGATAGGAATCCGGATGAGTTCTACTTTCACATGGTCAATGCTGCAGTGGAGGTAAAATTACTTTACGAGCAGTTTTCGTTGTTGGTAGTAGAAGCCCCAGCTCTAGATTTTGGAAGAATCAATTACTTTGGAATTGCTTAAAAGCATTTAGACCGTGAAACCGTGAAAATGAACCTTACACCGTGAAATTGAACGGTTCTTTTTTCTAGGAAGGAGAGCACAAGGACAAGGGGAAGAAGGTGGAGTACACTCCGGAGCAGTTGCAGCTCATGCAGACACAGGACTACAAGTACATTTCCAATCGGCGAACCATGGAAGCCAAGAAAGTTGAGAAGCTGCAAGCGTCGCTTCATCAACTCAACGAATCAGAAGCACCTCCCAACAAGCACACCTTCTTTGTCGACTCGGAAGCGGACCTCAAGAAGTTCAAGTTGACTGAGAAGTTGGGGACGAGCAAGGCGCTGCTCAAGCGTAGATTCAACCGACTTCCGCCCGAGAAGCTGGCTCAAGTCAAGATTTGTTCCAATTCCAAAGGTGGCAAAGGCGGAAGTCAGGAAGCGGCGGTGCAGGACGTTTTGCGTCAGAAGCGGAAAGCGTATCAACTGCTGGAAGCACGCGAGGAGAGGGCCCTGAAGCTGCTTCGTCTTCAGCGAAAGCTGGAAGTTAAAAGAGCGCTTCAGGTGAGTTTTAGTACAATTTGTTTAGTATTCAAAAAAATTTTAACTTTAAAAAAAATGTTAGTTTAAAAAAAAAATAATAGATTTAGGATATTTTTAAAATGAAATAATTTTTTGATTAGGATAAGACGCGTGAAGTGAAGAGAAGGATAGAGCCACCGAATCCTGAAGCTGCTCCAATTTACGAATTTAAGCGAGAACGGAAGCGTTAATTAACTTTTATTTAATTAACTCGTTATTTTATTACCAAAACTCGTCAGATTAATAAAACTTTAATTAACACTTAAGATTAACCATTAATTAAGCTTTGTCGAAGAGTTCAATTAGTTTAAGAAGAACGAACGGTAGATTTAATTGGTCTTCTAAGATCCCTAAATCTTGAGATTGCTCTTTTGCGCGTGCTTAAAACTCATGTTTACATCAACAGCTGAGTGTTGCGAGTGACAGCGAGTCGAACGGCAGTTTGAGTCAAAAAACTAAAGTTAGTTAATCGTTAGCTAATTAATCGATTAATCATCGTAATTACCAGTGCGTTAGCAAGCATGTCACGATTACCACCTCGAGTACAGATGCGGAGCGGCTTGGTCGGTATCGAACGAAAATTGGAAAAGGACGTAGTTGTTACCAATCAAAAAATCTCAGAGGCTTTTCAAGATATCAATAGTTTGATGCAAACGGCCAAACCCATGGTTGACCTCGTCCACAAGATTTCGGACATTCTCAAGGTGAGTGACCTTTGACCTTGAAATGCTAAAGCTAATTACCTGATGTAAGTTAATTGATTGTAGGACATGCAAGGAGATGAAGAGGTGCCGGAAGACGAAATCAAAGACTTTCGACAACACCTCCTGAGCTTGGGGGTAAAGGTCAAGGACCCTGTCACCAAGGCTCGATACGGCAAGAACGAGTACTTTAAGAAATTGGCCAAGGAGATCTCAGACACCCTTAGCGAAGAAATTGGGGTAATGTCAAGGGCCCTTCATGACGATTACATTCTGTCGCAAAATACTACTGCTAACTTAATTAACCAATGTTGGTTATCCTAAAGCATAAGCAATATCGAGTATCCAATCCAGGAGTCCTGAGAGCAATACCCAGCATCCAACAGATACTTATCCTAAATTCCTACCGTAGAAAATACTGGCAATATTTTTTGTTACAGATGAGGGCTGGGATCATGACCCTAGTAGAAGCCTTCGTTAGACTTAATCGAGCTCGAGGCGTTAAATTAGTATCGCCTGAGGACATGCTCCATGCCTGCTACAACCTGGACAAGGAGAGGCTGCCCATTCGACTCAAGGAGTACGGCAAGGGCCTCCGAGTACTTCAGCACGTCTCCTTCAATGACGAAGTGTACAAGGACGCAGTGCTTTCTCTGGTAAACTTAGCTAATTAACAGACATGAATTAAGCGCAACTAATTAACCATTATTGTGATTGTGTGGCAGATTGACGAGCGAGAGTGGATATCGTCTGAGAAGTACGCTGAACTCGCTGGAATGCCACTTTTGGTATCGCGACACGTTCTGAGCCTCCTGGAGGACGACGGCCTTGTTTGCAGAGACGAATCAATTCAAGGGCTCCGCTTCTACCGTACACATCTCTTTCACTCCATTTCGTAACTTTTATTTATTTGCATTTTATAAAAATCGGAAATTAAAGTAATTGATAAGAGCTCTTACAGATGCTTAGCACAGACAGACATGAGTAATTGATAATTGATTTCTTGAAAAGAGGATAGCCGAGGGGTTCATAGACTCGTAGAGTTTTGCAGTGCACCATTTATAATCATCGTCAAAATGCTGTTTGTAATATTGAGTAATTGCTTATAATCAATTACATCCTACTCGATCTCTTGGAATGAGGCGAAGGTGGGATCCATGCGTCATAAAAATATTCCCTGAAAACAAGCACACATAATATAAATGCATGTAATAATGTAAACTTTTTTTTTATACCAAAGCGGTGGTTTTTGCAGTGGTTACACTTACCAGCACTTTGTGTTGGATTAAAGCCTATTCCGTCATCGGTGATAATCGCTGATGTAGCAGCGTTCACGCCAAACGAATCGGCAGCGAATTTGAGCACTTGTGTAAACTGGACGTCCTCGGGCACGTTAAACCTTGGTGATTTAATTGAATATCAATATTATTAATTAATTATCAATTACTTCAGTTCCCACGATCGACAGATCCTTAAATCTAATCTAATTTCTCTAATCAAGGCTAATTTTCTGTTGCCTTTGCTTCCCAAGCTAACCTTTAGTTTAGTTTCGAATTAAAACTTTTGATTAACCAGTTTAATTTAATTAACTAATTAGTTCAAGACTTACACTTTGTAGGGTGACTTTGGATCCGAGGTTAGAACGATTTTGAAAGATACTTTCGCTGCTTTTGCGGCTGCTGACCTGCAAATGTTTAATTTAATTAATTGGGCTATTAATCGTGGATATGGATCAATTAGAGTTGAGTAACGGTAGCTCACATGGTTGGAATTGACCTTTAGTCTCCTTCAGATGTCAAATTCTTGAGATAAAGGTCAAACAGCTGTTGTGCGAAATTAGAGAAGAAATGAAGGGCCAGAAGTCGGCACTCACAAAACCGCTCTTCTTCATATGGAGCATTTCAGCATTTTTCTTTATGATGACGAGATAACTCCCTCACAATAAATTGGGTAAAATCTGTTTTAATTTCGTTATCAATGATGTACAAAATTTCGATAGTAATGATTAATTTGGTATTAAATTAACTGGGTTCACTAATTATCAATTAATCCATTTAATTACCAATTAAAAGAAAATGATAATTCTAAGGGAGCTAGCAGATTACGAAATTTCTTACGTATTTCAACCGAGCGACTAAAGATAACATACTAGTTTTTCTACGTAAAATAAAATTTATACCTAAACTAAAAGCTAATCACAGCTAGCGGTTGTGAATTGGGTTAAATTCATCTAATTACCGAAAGGGCTATTACAAATATTAGACGTTCGACTTTTTTCCTGTAACTATTTATATTAAAAATTCAAATTACTCGAGAGGGCAGTGTTCTTAGGCATATTGGAATTGAACAAGACGGCAAGTTCGCCAAAGGAGTTGAATACGGGCGAGTTGTCTGCGGCTCCGAGATCTTTAGCATCCATGACGTATCCAATGCTCCGAATGTCCAGCAGATCAGGATGAACTGGACCTGACAAATGCGTTTTCAGAAGATTGTTTAAACCTAAGTATCAAATATGGATTTGGTGATTTGAAAACAAACCTTGGGTGTACTTCCGGCCTACGAAGTGAGTTCCGTCCCGGCTTATGTCCTCTGTTGGTAGAAGCCATTGGAGAGTGACGTACTTCTCAGCGTACTGATCTGTCCAGAACCGAAGGATGACTCCGAAGTACGTTTGGTCGGACTCTGAAATGACACGGACGACATCTCCAAGATGATACAGAAGGCCATTGTGCAGGAGCTGGTCACTTCGTATGACAGTATGCTGTATCGGGTCCGGTTCTTCAAGCCCAACCTTAACAAAATATACAACACATTATATCTTTGGTAGTTTCATCTTTCATCCGTAGCAAGAGTAATGCTGCAACTGCAAAACGATACTTCTCGTTTACACACAGTATCAATGCGTCATTTAATTAAGCATTGATTGCTCTGCTTCTAACAGGTGGTATCAATAACCAGTAATCAGTGGTCGATTAAATTAAGAATTAAGTCAATTACTTACGAATTTGAAAAGGGGTTGTTGCTCTTTCTTCTTTCGACGAGTAGTAGTGCTTTTCCGTCTTCCTCCTGACATCCCAGTCTTGTCTCCTACTTCATCCGGCATCTTTTGATGACCGGAAGTTACTTAATTGCAATTCAATTAACTTAATTAACCTCAACAAAGAATAACGAAACGCAATTAACTAATCAGCAGTTAATTTAGCCTTTAAATCTAACTTATCCATTATCATCAGGAACATTTTACTAAAACATTCAAAACAAAACATAAACAGATAAAAAAAAAGATGTTAAAATATTTGAAAATGAGTTCTCAGCGGGAAATGCCGTCTCCGATTGCCCCATAATGTTGTTGGAGTAATTAGAAGTTTATTATTTTTTGAAAACATAGGCGGGAAATAAAAATCTCGATGAATGTGTAATTGTTTTCAATTTTAAAAAGTAAGTTGAATTGATTTAATTAATTAATCTAATTAGTTAATTAACCTTCGCCATTAAGTAAGTTTAATAGTGAAGGAAATGTTGCGCCATGCGTTGCGTCTCGCTCAATGGGTAAGTTAATCGATTAACTAATTAGTAAGCACGGTATCCGGTTGTTGTGTAATAAGTTATGATTAAATTGTTTACTGTTTTAGCACGGTCACCGTGTCCATGTACAGACTCCTCTCAATCTATCCAAATACTTGGCAAGTACTCAAAAATACGGTGAGACAATATGCTGCCAGTACTTTCTTGAAAATAAAATATTGGTACTAGAATACTAGGTTTAGTTGAGTTGGATGTTTTAAATGAACCTAATTAACTAATGTTTGATTATTTAACTAGCGCTCGAAGCTTCACAGCTGAATGGTTATCATATCTCTAACAATCGCTTATTTGCAACCGAATCCGTTCCGTCCTTAGCACCAGCGGAGGAGGACGTAATTACCGACATTAATCAGCAAATTCAGTCAGAGAGCTACGGTCGTCTATTTGCAGTAATTTATATCGCTGGAACGCAATTTAAGGTGACCGACGAAGACGTCATCGCGATTAAAGGCTACTGGGCTCCGGATATTGGAGATCGCTTGAGAATTGAGAAGGTGATGCAAATTGCTTTTTTAGATTTTATATAGTATTATTTGGTTAGTTTTGTTTTTAGTTTTAAACTTATTTAACTTTTTAAAATTTCAATTTTGTGTTTTAGGTATTGTTAGTTGGAGGAACAGATTTCACTCTTCTCGGGAAGCCAATGCTGCCTCGCGATTTAGTCCGCATTGAAGGAACAGTGATTGAGAAGACAATGACCGAAACTAAATTGGAGTTTCGTTTTAAACCTCGATCAAACTACAGAAGAACACGTTGTAAGTTAGATGCTAATAGCCTTATTAATCTGCCTAAAATTACTGCTATAAACTAACGAAATAGCTAATTATTTGCCCAACAAAATAACGATTTATTTGCCTAACGAACTAACGATTTATTTGCCCAATGAACTAACGATTTATTTGCCTTTCCAGTTTACAGAATTCCACTGTCCATGGTTCGAATCAACATCGTAAAATTCGACGGACTCATTGACGAAAACAAGGAAATTGAAGGGCTCCGGCCCGCAGCGTTATGGTAGACTAAAATAGAGCTTAAAAATATTATTTTAAGATTCGAAAAAATAATTTAGAACAATTTTGTCATAATCTAAACCGTACAAAGTTCAATAAAAAAAACTCATAAAATAAATTTTCGAAATTGCAATTCATACAATTGAATTATGCAAAATGATCAAATTATACGCGCTTGATCGTCATCACGACAGAGTATGACAAACCATTGATTATGAAGTCAAATAAAAAGTTTACTGAAGAAAAGTGTCGTGCGTCAAATGCGCAATGTTTGTGTTTATGAATCATGAGAAGCTGATTTTCGGATGGTATCTGATTGATTGAGATCAAGTTTAAAGGCGATTTGTAGCGATTCTGATTGAGAATCTTAATTTCGACTTTATAAGCGTCAGTTTGCCAATCCGAGTTTCCACGATGCAGCCGCTGAAAGACACTCGGAAAATCCAGCGTCGGAAGAAGCGCAACGAGTCAATTGCGCCGCTTTTCACCGACTCCCCGCCGATTGCCAAGTACAAAACGGCTCGAGTCGAGCTGAAGCAGCCGAGCGAAAAGCCCGATGGAGCACGGTTCGACTACCACGCCAAGAAGAAGTGTCGCTGCAGCGACTCCACCGTCGAATTCTTCGACCTCTGCTCCAACTTGGACGTCGGGAGCGAGTTCGACTCGACGTTCCGCGGTGAGACGCAGCAGCGCGTCGTCGACCACAAGAAGAACTTCGCCTTCATCGTCGACCTCGACGCCTTCGAGTACGACCGCATCACGTTCAACACCTTTATCGAAACGATCCTCCAGAGTCCTGTCTACCGGTACGACACGGTTTCCACGGTTTATTAGTAACCTCACCGTTCGGAAAACTTACTGACTTTTGCGCTTGCGCTTTTAGATTTGCGCTTTTACGCTTTCACTTTACGCTTGCACTTTTACTCTGACGTTTTACGCTTGCGCTTTTACCGCTTTCCAGCCTGGTCATCTCTTCCTGGCCAAAGCGCTGTCCGCGGTTTTTTTTAGAAACATCACCGTTCCGAAAATTTACTGACTTTTGTGCTTGCACTTTTACGCTTGCGCTTTTACCGCTTGACAGACTTGTCATCCTCCCGCTCGTTCTGGCCAACGCGCTTTCCACGGTTTTTTAGAAACCATGCCGTTCGGAAAATTTACGCTGACTTTTATTGACTTTTACGCTTGGAAGCGCTTTTTCTTTGACTTTTACGCTTGCGCTTTTTCTTTGACTTTTATGCTTGCGCTTTTTCTTTGACTTTTACGCTTTCGCTTTTCCAATCTTGTCATCCTCCTAAACCACACCGTTCGGTGAATTTACTCTGACTGTTGCGCTTACGCTTTTGCTCCGACTTTTGAGCTTGCGCTTCTACTAAATTTGACGCTAGCGCATTCACTGAATTTGACGCTTGCGCTTTCACTGAATTTGGCGCTTGCGCTTTCACTAAATTTGACGCTTGCGCTTTTACCCCTTTCCAGCCTTGTCATCCTCCTGCTCGTCCTGGCCAACGCCCTTCTCATCGGGATCAATACCAGCGATGAAGCGACGCTGGAGCACAAGTCGTGGTTCCAGGCCCTGGACCAAATCATCTTCACCTTCTTCTTCTTCGAGATCCTGCTCAAGTGGGTCTACGCCTTCCGGATCTTCTGGATGGTGTGGTGGAACGTCCTTGACTTCACGATCTTTGCGCTGATCCTCCTGTCCACCATGGTACCCTTCATCCGACAGCGCAAGGACATCTTCGCCATGATCCGCGTCATCCGGGCCTTCCGCATCCTCCGCTCCGTCAACTCCCTCACGAGCCTCAACGTCGTCACGAACACCATGACCAAGTCCCTCGGTGACATGCTCAACATCCTCTTCGTCCTCATCATCTTCATGTTCGTCATGGCCATCGCTGGCGTGGCGCTGTTCGACTTCCCGGAGCTGGAGACGGAGCACTTCCAGACGGCCTTCGACGCCTGGTACGTCCTCTTCATCTGCGTGACGCAGGACGGGTGGGTGACGATCCTGGACGAGTTCCGGCCGGACTCGGAGGACTTCGGGAAGTCGAAGGAGATCAAGACGCAGTACTTCGTCGTCCTTGCGGTCTTCCTCATGATCGGCGTCACGATCGGGGCCTTCGTCTTCACGAACCTCATCGTCGCGGTTGTCGTGGCCAACCTCGAGCTCGTCGTCCAGCAACTGCGGGCCGAGAACCTCATCACGGACAACCCGCTCGACGATCGCGTAAGGGCCCGCTACTCCATTATTTGCTTTTGGTTAAGGGCCCTTTAAGCACATATCGCACGCGTCAGCCTTTCAAGGTCCTCTAGATTGAGAAATGTCAAATTTCTGTGTTTGACCTTTGACCTTAATTGACCGTGCGTCATTTTCAAAATGGTGTCGCACAACGCGACGTGTCAAAGTCAAAGAGGACGCGCATGCGCACTGCTTCGATGCACTGTTTGCGTCGAGTGGGAAGTTTTGTGTTAGCCTTTTGTTTAATATCAAACAGTTTCAAGCAAACGGTTTTTTGAGCCAACGGTTTTTAAACACGGTTTTTAAGCAAACAGTTTTTTTTTAAACAAACGGCTTTTGTAAAACAGATTAATGCTTAAGTCCCCGTAGCCTTTATTCTTAAGTAATTGTAATTAATTTTTAACTAATCGCAATTATGCTTAACTAATTGCAATTAAAAACGTTTTTCAGCAACACTTGTCCGTGCAAATCCTTGACGTGATCACGGTGTACAATTCGTTTGCCAAAAACAACGTCGCACTGTTCGGTCAGCGACCGATGAAGATCCCGAGCTACCGCCACTTGTCACCGCGCGTCGTCCAGACCTATCTAGCGCGTGTGTAACGTTAAAAAACTAATTAGTTAATAATTGCAATTAATTACGCGAAAGTTAATTAAACGATTACTTTAAAGTTGACTAAGAATCGCTGAATCGCTTTTGTTTCCAGTGAACGTGGCACTGGAGCAGAACATGTTGGAGTTCGTGCTCATTGAGCGTGATTTGAGAAAAGTGTTGAGCGTCTTACTTTCCCTGGGAATGCAGGTGATTTTTTTTTTAAATTCAACCCAGTTTAAATATCTGAAAGCAACTTTTCAAAATTTGTAATCATTCTAAGTTCTAAAATCTTGTTCTAAAAATTTAAAACAATTTTTTAAACTCCAGCTCCAGGCACAAGCGGACTTGGCCACTCAAGCCACCTCGAGAAACGTTGACATGCAGCTCCTCAATTCAATGCACTTTCTCCTCCGCCTCGGCGTTCTCAAGGAAAAGGACCCTCGACA
>JAQFYP010001376.1:0-15805 GCA_034694865.1 Bilobella braunerae
AAGCATCGTCGGGTTTTCTGAAATCAAATTATTACAATTTTGTTAATATTAATTGTTAATTAATTGATTATTTATATACTTTACACCAAGAGTTATTTAAACAATTCATGCATGAGTTGATAGTATACTGCAAGCTCTTATAAGTTACACCAATAGAGACGCCTAAAAGTAGGGATTATTCAATTATGCAAACACTAGTGTAAAATTGATCATACAACAATGAGCATTAATCAAACTTTCGACGAATTTTTTCTACGGTTTATATATCATTGTCATAACATTAACATTGCCATAAAAAACACCAACCTATTACAACAAGCTTTAGCAACAAAAATAAAATCTTTTAGTTCATTGCACACAACCCTGATACACTAAAAATTACTGAAAATAGCTCAACATTACGCATATGATCATGTCATTAGATGCAATGCAAGTATGATTTTAGGGATTCTTCGTGAAGAGGCTTGTTTTGCTAGTAAGTTTGAAACCAAATAAACTTACCTTTGGTGTGATGCTTGTCGAATGTCTAAGTCAAGCTTCACACGCAGTACTTCTGAACGTGGCAACAGATCGCCCATGCCAATTTGTCCATAAAGGACATACTTCAGCTTTGGAGTGGCTTCTCTCTTGGTTCTGTTTGAATCGGAATTTTGTTCAGGCAAGACTGTTAGGAATTGAAACGTCGTGTTGACACCAACGACAACGGTTTCTCGCGGTGTTTTCACGGTGAGTGAGCCAGTAAAGTCAAGCGACGATTTGTAGTCCACATCTCTTTTGACCCTGTCTTCTGAACCCTTTCTAAAATCGGCCTTGGCTGACAAGGAGTTAACGACAGAGTAGGAGCCATGACGCTCAGTAAATTTACCCTCAAGTTCATACGTTACCCAATTTTGTGAAGCCTGAGATTTTAAAGCAAATATAATACAAAATATAGCAGTTATTTGCGTGTATTTAGAAGCCATATTTATTTTGTCACACGCAAACTACGATTGTGACTTTTCCGGATTTTCTTTAAATAAGAGCATTAAATTGGAAATAATTAACTTAGAACGACAAATTTTGGTTCATTTTGATACTATTAAAGTGAGCTAAATAGCCGTTTCCTCTTTAGCACCCTTTTGCACTTGTGGTATTTTAGCAATTAGGAGTTTTCTTGTACGCGTGGTCTATGCTTATGGATACTCAACTTTAATGTCTCCTAAGTTTTGAAATAAAATGTATACTGATCTTTACTTGAAGCAAAACTACTTAATTAAGTGCTTGGTTTGCACGACATACACTTGTTATATTCAGAAAAAAAAATGACAATATTGCAATTAATTATAGCAAATCGTAACACAAATCTTTAATTTGTACGTTTAAACTTAAGCTGCATATTGTTACAATATTGTATTTTATTGCAATAATAAATAGCAATAGTAAAAATCAAACTATTTTTGTCATCAATTTTCTTCAAATAGTTTCAAATCATTTTAATAATTTCTGTCAAAAGATAATTTCAAGGAGACTGCCAGACTTCATCAAATAAAAACGCTCTTACTTTCATAAAGTGCAATTAAAAAAGGGTATGAAACAAAACTGTGTCATAAATACAAAAAAGATGCAAGAATTATTATACTTTTAAAAATATTGGTATTAACTGAAGGCAGAATAAATTTATAATCGGTTCTTACTAAATTTGTAATTCTTAGTATTGGTTTCAGTGGCATAAAGATTAAATTTTCGCGCCGAATTTCAATGTTTTGAAATACTTTGATTACATTTTGACTTGATTTAAACATAAATTTTGTATACTCTATTTTGTACAGCTATTTTTAACATAGAAGTCTCACTGATATAAATTAAATTGGTCTGAAATAACGATACAAAAATAAAACTTCGTATCTAGTGTTGCCGTAGATTTAAGAAGTAAATTAATATGATAGTAGTCCAGCGTCATAAAAGAAAATAGTTTGCATTTTGCAGTGAAGCTTGGGTTTTTCAAAAAACATATTAATTGCGAGGTGATGAAAACTTTGACGTCTAAAGTGAAATTTGATTTCATTTTTTAAGTTCAAAAGTTTCAAGGGCAAAAACTGTAAAAAAGAAGTATCACAAAGTGAGCTAATGTTGTTTGCGTTGAATCACTAAAATTCTTACAACGCATTGTCTACTTAAAATTAATGCAACTCCGTATCGCTTATCATGCTACACTCAAGAAAACTTTTATAAACTTGATCTAAAACTAGACTAGAGGACGTAGTTTAACGACATAATCCTGTAAATGCAATTTCTCAAATCCTGTTTTTACTCATTGTACACTTAAAGGACATTGATTTATTGATTTCTGGCCATTCCGCACAGTTTCATTAATTAGATTCTTGAGAAATCGGTAAGAAAAGTAATTCAAAAATTATGGTAATTTTTTTTTAATTATTCTAAAACTTAACTATATTCTTTGGACCTAATTGCATGGTACCGTTTCAACTAGGTGCTATACGTAGATTAGAAAAATAAGTAATTTATTTTTTATTTTTGCTGTAAATGAATTACAACTTAAGGGAAACTTGATCAATTACAATGCGGTGCGAAAATTTGGAAAAGATTATCAAGTTACGTTTATTACCAAAAATGAGTTTATGATATCCTGATTCAGCAGTTAACACAACACATAAATTGTTGAGTAAGATTCATTCAATCCTTGGAGCTAACATGCTCAACCCCACTTATGCCGTATTATACATTGAACTGGCAAGAGAACTCGGTGCAAGCTATAAGCATGAAGCTATTGAAAAATTAAGCACTTTAAAATACTGAAAAAGTAAAGAATTTTTTTTTTAATTTAATTTAAGGAAAACTTTTACTTTTTTTAATAACTTTTAAGTATTAATAATTTCTCTAACTTCCTTTATAAGAGTAATTTGGACAAATTATAATTGCGCGCTAATACTGAGATCAATGTTATTTAAAAAAAAATAACTTGTACAATTTTCCACAAAAAGAAAAAGCATACAGCGTAGTTTAAAGCAACGGCTCTAACATACATCTGGAATTTATAGAAAGAAACAAGGATTCGTGTGCCAATTATAGCGCCTCTGAAGCCGTTTTTGTTTTTCAGTCAAAGATACGCAACCAAAGTTGTGAAACAAGTTTTGTTGCCTAGTACACTTGGGATTGATTGACATAATGAAACCTTCAAATTCCTTAATACACATTATCCTACATGCAACTTAATTTAGCTGCATCATTATTTTAATTACTATAAAAAATCTCTGCTTTAAAACGTGCTCTGCTTTGCGTTAAATGAGTTGACATCCTGTAAAGCCAGTCGTTGAATCCAATTCAAATAAAACGTTGCGCGGGACAGGAAAAACGCGTCAGTTAAAACCCAGCAGAATTTTGACCGCTTCTCAGAAAAGTGTCTAAAATTTACTAAATTTACTAAAATTCGGTTGACATTTTAAAATTTAAAATGTGGCTAGTTTTAATACTTGCGACATGTACTCTAGTACTACTCATTGTTTCTCTACTATATAAGCAAAAATACAATGAGAGAGAGTATTTTGAAAAGAAAGGAATTATGTTCCTTGGAAACGGAAATTGGCGATTTGCAATGAACGCCATTGCTGGACGAGGTCAAAACGCCGACGCAATTGCTCAGTACTCCAAATTAAATTCTGCGGGAGTCAAAATCGGTGGTTGTACTGATTTCGGCGTAAGAACGCTTACAGTAGCGGATGCCGATTTACTCAAAGCTGTTTTGGTCAAAGACTTTGAGCACTTTGTGGACAGAAGGGTATTCGTTTTAGGGGCGGCAGATTACCTAATTAAGAAAATGATTTTTCTAATAACGGGAGATCGATGGAAGCAGTTGAGAATGAAGTTGAGCCCAACATTTACAACTGGAAAAATTAAGCGGCTGTTCAGTCTCTTTGATCAAAGCGGAAGAAAACTGGTTAACTTTTATGAAAATGAAAGTGAGAATTCGAAAAATTGCGAAATAGAACTATCAGAAGGCTTTTCAAAATTCACAATGGATATTATTGCCTCGGCTGCCTGTGGAATCGATAGCGAAGCATTCAAACAAAAGAAACCTTCTCTATTTGAACAAATGGGAAAAGAATTCCGGCTTGACTTTTCTTTCGGTACTATTTGCAAAATGTTTATTCTAACATACTTGCCAACTGTAGTTACCGATTTCTTTCAAACTGGAATGTTTAAAAAACACGTAAGACATTTTTGATCCTTTTATTCTCATTACGGTTTCGTGAACACGATGTAGTTGCAGGAAATTCAATTTTCTACGGAACAATAATTATAAAGCGAGTTTATAAATGGTTTTAAAAAAAGTTAGACTTGAAATTTATTTTTAAGTTCTCGAAATTCTTGCATTTTTCCAAACCAAATTTTTATTGAAAACGTATTCGAGGCATTACTTTATTAAATTATTGTGTAAATGTTTGTAATGTATGTAATTTTTGTGTGTATCACAAATATTGTTGTCATATGTACATAGCATCTAACATATATTTATGGTAATACTTAGGTTCAAGATTTCTTTGCCACTACAATCAAGAATGTAATAAGAGGAAGAGAAAACACTAAAGAGCGTCGTGATGACTTTGTGCAATTGATGATTGAAGCGAGATCAGGAACATTGAAATCTGAGGACACTGAACTAGATGCAGTAGAAAGAAATGTTGGTTTTAAAACTTCTGGCGACAAGAAATTCGAAGATGACGTCCTTGACGATGAAGGAATTGCTGCAAATTGTTTAATTTTTGTGCTGGCTGGATACGACACAACGCAAGCTGCTCTCATTTTCGCAGCTTATAATCTCGCACTCCATCAAGACATTCAAGAGAAATTACGAACCGAAGTAGATTCAGTTTTGATGAACAATAATGGGAACATTACTTATGACGCCTTGAACGAGATGCGTTATCTGGATATGGTTATTAACGGTATGGATGCCCAGAATTTTATTTATATATAAACGGCTATTTATATATACACACAAGCTAATTTACTAAAAATTTGTCGTAGAAACACTTCGTATGTATCCTCCAGCACCAGTTGTTGACCGCCTTTGCACGGCAGACTACAAGATTCCAAACACCGAATTCACATTGAAAAAAGGAGAAGTTATCTCTATTTCAATTTATGGCTTACATCATGACCCGGAGTATTTTCCTGAGCCTGAAAAATTTGAGCCAGAAAGATTTTCAGCACAAAATAGGCCACAAATTAATCAATATGCGTTTTTGCCGTTTGGCCAAGGACCGCGGAACTGCATTGGTAAGCTTTTTTTTTTATTAATCTACTGCACGGCATACACCAAATACCTGAAACCAAATTGAATCAGCTTATGTAATTTAGTGACAAAACAAAACAAAAGGTAAACAAATGTAGTAGTTGACGACATCATATCAACCTCATCATGTTACTCGCTTTCAATTATTGTGACTAGTGCTTTAGCAGTACCACAACGTTTTTAGACTCGTTTAATTCATTTTAATTCTTGGCTATTGTATTTTATGTGCTCATGATTTACCATAAATTAATATTTTTAGGTATGCGATTTGCTATGGCGGAAGTGAAAGTTGTCTTGGCATATTTGGTGCACAATTTCCGGATTGAGCCTTCATTGAGAACGCCAATTCCAATGGAATTTGGAACAACGGTTACATTGAGCCCAATTAATGGAATGTATCTCTCCCTCAAAAAAATTGATTCACAATAAATATGACATTGTTTGGCTTCGTATTTTAAAATGTTAATGGAGCGGTTAAATTTTAATTTAAATGACTAAACTGATTTAAATAAAAAAAATGCATTTTTGAGTTTTGAAACTGTTTTACTTATGTAGTGTTCAAAATATTTTGTGGGAACGTATTGTCCGTATATCTAGTTGCGCAAGAAGTGTCGAACGGGTGAAGTCTTTGGAATCATTTGAAAAAATGTGTTAAGGTCAAAAGTGAGGTCTAGATCAAGTACTGGTAATGAGGACTGACAATGGGGGTTACCCGGGGAGGGGGGACACACCATTCCAGTCCAAAAAATTATGTCAGAGAAATCTAACATATATAAGTTGTTTTTGGTATTGGTAGCGACTACATATAATAAATACAGAACAGATCTCATAATTTTGCCGTTTTGTGTCCAAAAGTATAGGTTTCTTTGGGTTAATGTCCTGAAATTTAAGCCTTAGCTTGAAACTCTGAACTATACTTTAAATGAGTGGAGCGAGGTAGCACAACGATTCAACAAACCTCAATTCTTACTTAAAATTAAACAGTGTTTATTTATAAACAAATACCATGCGCCAAGGAGGACATGACTGGCAAGTCGGAGATCCCGAGAGATGCAAATACCGCTAATTGTGCGTAGTGGAAGAACCCAAAATGTGGACACCGTTTAATTTGTCCTTAGTTAATTAGTTAAATAATTGACTTAATTTAAGAGAGAGACTCCGGATGCCGGCTAGTGTTATAGTTACTAATCAATTCTACTAAATCCTCGAGGGACAACTGTCAATGTGAGGAGGAGGATGTATGTAATGTTTTATACATAAATTATGTAAAAAATTAAGTTGTATCTGAGTATGTTCAGTGTTTTATAAGGAAGTTGAACTTTTATTCGCACAAAAGTCGCAAAAAAGCAGATTCAGATAATATATACATACAGTACTAAAAACATACACACAAGAGTTGAAAAATAACAATGTCTATTCAGCAAGTGTTACGAACAATGCGCCACCTGACGATTGTGTCAGTAATCTAATTTAAGCCAATGCAATAGGCAGCGGCAAACACAAACATATTTTCTATTTCTTACTTTAATTAGTTCGGGTACATAATTTATTTTAGCAATCTTAAGTCCTTAAATAAATATTCAGGGTCAGTTCAGCCCATAGTTCAGATCTGAACTGTTTAGAGACCCAAGCAGTGTCAGACATTTGTATTTTATTGTAATTCTAGAAGTTTACGAGAGAAGTTCAGATTACATTCATTCATTTTACTAATTTCATTTATCAAATCTTCCTTAAACGTTAATTAAACAATTTAAGTCAATTGGATCCAATTGCGATACGACTCATCAATTAATTGAAGCATAATATCATTCGTTTCTCATCTCTACTCATCGTCACACATTTGATTAATCACCGACGTCCACTTCAGCAAGGTTCAGACGCAGGTAAGTTAATTTTACTACACTACTTTACGGCGTCTCGCAGTAAATCACTTGATAAATATGTCAAGGAAGGTGTGTTTTATGCTGTGATTTACATTATTTGTGAATTATTATTGTGATCTTATTATTATAAGTTTTAAGTAGCCTGAATTTAGTAGTTAGAAACCAACCAGCCCATTCTTAGCTAACTGTTTTACCCACCATCTTTTAAATAAGCTTTGCATTTGAAAACAAAAATTTCACCTAAAATCAATTGCGGTAAGATATGAAAACCTTAATGACATTGGTGACGGCGAGCGGTTGAGGCGATGATATTAATAAGTTCCACATTAGCCGAGCTTTGTATCCCTAAAGCCTTGTGAAATTTTTATATAAAACGATGTTGTAATATACGAATGAAAAATCGAAACGGCGCTTGTTGAAGTAAAGTATTAGTATTTTTATATGACTATATGCAAGTCTCTGTATAAAAAAAAACACAAATTAATATATTATTTTACAGGAAGGCTGAATAAAAAAAAATTGGGCTGCTTGAAAAATTTAGACAAATTTTCTGTTCTCAACTTGCGTTCTATCGTCCACGTTTATCACGGTTGGAATCTTTTTTTAATTGTATCCCGATACTCGTGGCATAACTTCAATACATGGTTTAAATTGACTAGAATATTGAAGTTATTGAAGTACTTTAAAATTTTCTCGAACAGACAAATTGCGGTTTCTGGAGATTTTGATACTCTGCTTTACTTTGTAGCAATTAGAAATTGTTGAATCTAACGATTATGCACGAGATTAACACGGACCGATATTAAAAGTTTGAACCGGTGGGTTCAAGGTGTTGATATTAGCCTGGTGCACATAATCAACTTATTATCCAACGAAGGCGGCTGTCATGATATGAGTTGTCGTGTGCTGCGTTTTATTAAAAGGTTAGTTTCTGGCGCTCAAATGGTGTAAATTATTTGACATTGTACTTCCGTCTAACAATGGGGTTACCCGGGTGGGGCACGCCAATCCAGTCCAAAAAATTATGCCATGTAAATCTAACATATATAAATGGTTTTTGGTAGTGGCAAAAGCCCAATGTCATAAATTGGCAAAAAAAAACAAGTTTTAAAATTATAAAAAGTGGCTAATTTCTTATGGGGATTATCTCGTAGAATGCAAGAATCCAAAAAGGGCTCTTATTGTGCTCTGAATGGAATATAGAATTCTCAAAAAAATACACATGCAATAAAATCAATAAAAAAAATGATCCAAAAGTACTATTTTCAACGTTTTGAAATTAAGTCTTGTAACTTTGATTGAATTATAATGATTAATAACTACATATATTCTTTAAAATAGCGAATAGTCACAGAACTTAACGTTAAAAGTCAAAACATTACGTTTTGTAAAAGTGTGATTTGTGACTCAAAAATTTCAGAGATTCAGAATTTCAAGATTTTACAAAACTTAAAATATATAAACTTCAATGAATTTCCGGACTCAAAGATTACAGTAGGGTTCCCTCTGGAACTTAGTTTTTTACTTCTAAATTCCCATAAGAAATTAGCCAATTAAACATTCAAAAATTAGCTTTTTGCCCATTTATGGCATTGTGCCGCTGCCAATACCAAGAACCACTGATATATATTGTTATTTTTGGTAGAGTTTAGCTGAAAATTCCATTTGCTTCAACAAAGAACCTCCTTTCTAGCATTTACTAGCCAAACTGGCCCGTCCTAGGTCAGTGGGATTTTACTTTTAGTTGTTTATGCTCTTTGACAATCGACAATGGCCAGGATCAACATGTTTACTTGTTTCTCGGCCTGTTAGTTGACTGAAAAGTTCTAAGGAGTAAGGCCAAAAGCTTTTTGCTGGCCACAGTGACGTGCGGTTGACCACCGAGGCCGAAAACCGTTTTTTGCATACCGGCTCAAGCCCACCTTCCACGACCACAACTTTCCAGGCTTCCACTTACCAAACCCACACCACAACTTTTTTCAAAGTTCTTAATAGCTTCCTGTTTACAAACATTCATTAGGTCATATAATGTGAATTAGACAATGTTTCCCAAAGAATTTATTTTTGTAATTCACTGGTCGACTCAAAAAACTAAACTTTGTTTTTATTATAAATTTTTTCCAAAAAAAAAATGAAGATAAAGTCGTTTTTTTTTAAATGTAAGCATACAGCACAGTAAAATTTCCAAATTCGTGTTGCTGTAATTTTAAAAATGGCATATAAACTATAAAAAATACTAGCAAAGAAGCTGGTCCTAAGACGGGAGTAGTCAATAATTATTTAAATAACTAGTTAGAATTAGTTTTGGAGCCAGTAGGAGGTCTTAGTTAGCTTCAGCGTACGTGAAAACCCCCATTTACATGTTAAACTCAATTTCCAAAAGTTAATTATTGTTAACCAATAATCATAACTAACTAATTAGGAATCAACTTTTTAGCAATGTCAAGGTCTTAGTTAGCTTCAGCGTACGTAAATACCCCCATTTACATGTTAAACTCAATTTTCAAAAGTTAATTATTGCTATATGTTAATCGTTACTAACTAATTAGTAATTAGGAATCAACTTTTAAGCAACTTCAAGGTCATAGTTAGCTTCATCGTAGATAAGAACCCCCAATTACATGTAAAACTCAATTTCCAAAAGTTAATTATTGTTAACCATTAATCATAACTAACTAATTACTAATTAGGAATCAACTTTTTAGCAATGTCAAGGTCTTAGTTAGCTTCAGCGTACGTAAATACCCCCATTTACATGTTAAACTCAATTTTCAAAAGTTGATTATTGCTAAATGTTAATCGTAACTAACTAATTAGTAATTAGGAATAAACTTTTAAGCAACTTCAAGGTCATAGTTAGCTTCAACGTAGATAAGACCCCCCATTTACATGTAAAACTCAACTTCCATAATTTAATTGTTGTTAATTGTTTATCGTAATTAACTAATTGAAATCACAATTAGGGTGCTTACTGAATTATTGGAACAAAGTTCTCCAGCCATTTCAAAAATTTAATTGCGAAAACAAGAGAAAAATATTGAAGTTGGTAAGATTCGAACCCGCGACGTTCGCGTTCGAGTTTATGTCGACACTTTCCACTATTAGGTCAAGGGTCCAGTCGTTATAAATCAACAGATAAAACTTGGTTTTGTCTTTGCGTTGCGCCTCGCCGCCGCCGCCGCCAACCAACTCTGTATTATATGTAGTAATTCATATGACGGATTGCTATATCCATAAGAAACTAGATAAAGTATTCATATGCAAATTTTTCGTATCGCTTCACTTTTCAACGAAGGTGATCTGAATTTTTTTTAAATTAATTTCTGAGAACACCAACTAAAAACATGCAGAACTAGTTTCTCACGAGGCGTATTTGATATATTCTATCCACGAGGCGTATTTGATATATTCTATCCACGAGGCGTATTTGATATATTCTATCCACGAATCCACGTGCTGTCAAACCTAAAATTAACTAATACAAAAGTTATAATTTGACAGCATTCAACACCCATTGCATGACTTCCCTGACTGCAGAACACGTCACAACAATTGAAACTTGTCTCAAACCACTTTTCACTTAAGACTGACAACAATAATTATCGTCCTTATGCAAACACGCTTATTGACGCCAAACAAATAAAAAGCTTTTGCTGGAAAACATAATTCATCAGTTTATTTCCAACACGAATTTTGAAATATTCTTAATAACAAATTTTAAAATGTGGCCATTTATAATCGTTGCCACTTGCACACTTTTTGTTCTCGTTAGTTACCTCATGTATCGAAAAAATCAAAATGAAAAGCTGAATTTTGAAAGGAAAGGAATCATGTATCTTGGAAACGGGAATCTCCGACTTGTAATGAACGCTATCTTTGGAAGAGGCCAACACCAGGACTACATTGTGCAGTACTCTAAAATGAAATCTGCCGGAGTGAAAATTGGAGGTTCAACAGACTTTGGCGTCACCACGCTAACAGTTGCAGATACCGATTTGCTGAAATCGGTATTCGTAAAAGACTTTGAGCACTTTGTAGACAGGAGATTATTTGATTTGGGAAAAGCGGATTACCTCATTAAGAAAATGGTTCCTTTAATAAGTGGCGATAAATGGAAGCAGCTAAGAACGAAACTAAGCCCTACATTTACTACTGGAAAAATTAAGCGTTTGTTCGGCCTCTTTGACCAGAGCGGAAGAAAGTTGGTAAAATTTTATGAAAACGAAATCAAAGATTCAAAAAATGGCGAGATTGAATTATCAGAAGGCTTCTCAAAATTTACTATGGATATAATTGCCTCCGCTGCATGTGGAATTGATAGCGAAGCCTTCAACCAAAAGCAACCTTCTCTATTTGAACGAATGGGAAAAGGAACGCGACTTGACTTTAATCTACCCACCATCGGCAAAATGTTTGCTTTAGCCTTTCTGCCTGAATCGGTTACTAACTTTCTTGAAATTGGGATGTTTAGAAAAGATGTAAGTAAACTATACTTTTATTTTTACATAATTTAAAAAACTAAATTAGATTTTAAAAAATGTGTCTTAATAATATGTGTTTTTTGTATTTGTTTTAGGTTCAAGACTTCTTTAACACAGCTATCAAAGGCGTAATACGAGAGAGAGAAAGTTCTAAAGAGCGGCGTGATGACTTTGTGCAATTGATGCTTGAAGCAAGATCAGGTACTCTGAAATCTGATGGCACTGAACTAGAGGCAGCTGAAAAAAACGTTGGATTTAATACTTCTGTTGAAAAGAAATTCGACGAAGACCTGCTTGACGACGAAGGAATCGCTGCAAATTGCCTTATTTTTGTGATGGCTGGATACGACACAACCCAGGCGGCTCTCATTTTTGCTGCATACAATCTTGCACTACATCAAAATGTTCAAGACAAGTTAAGAGCGGAAGTAGATTCGATTTTTATAAAAAATAATGGCAATATTACGTACGACACCTTAAACGACATGACATACCTGGATATGGTTATAAACGGTAAAATTTAAAAAATAAAGATTATTAAAATCTCTTTTATAATTGAGTAAATATTTGATATAGAAACTCTGCGGATGTATCCTCCAGCATCCGTTGTGGATCGTTTTTGCACGGCCGACTACAAGATTCCAAAAACAAATTTCCTTTTGAAAAAGGGGGATGTTATTTCCGTTTCAGTTTTTGGCCTACATCATGACCCCGAGTATTTTCCAGAGCCTGAAAAATTTGATCCCGAAAGATTTTCAGCAACAAACAAAAGCAAAATCAATCAATATGCGTTCCTGCCTTTTGGGCAAGGACCTCGAAATTGTATCGGTAAGAACTCCTTTCTTACTTTCTAGATATATGATTATTAGAGAAAGTGTGTTCTTTTTAGTTACGTTTGTAATCAATCATCGTTAGTGATTATTCAGTTGTAGTTTGCAATGCTTTTGTAATCGTTTTAGCAATCGATCTTAAATCAAACTCAAAAAGTTCTCTTTTAATGTTGTAATTTTCAAAGCATTGATTAAAAAAAAATGAATTAATTTGCATTTTCTAAGAGTGTATTCTTAATTATATTGAATTTGTAGGTATGCGATTTGCTTTGGCGGAAGTGAAAGTAGTACTGGCGTACCTAGTGCATAATTTTAGAATTGAACCTTCTGCAAAGACACCAATTCCAATGAAATTCGGAACCGGATTTACGCTAAGCCCAGTCGATGGAATGTATCTTTCACTCAAAAAAAATTATTCCAAGTAATTGCTTAACTATAATAACTTAAAACAATGTTCAAAATAATGCCATTTTTATGTTTTATATAGGTGACAGGGTATTTTTTGTCTAGAAAATTTGAGCTTTGTAATTTGATTTGTATTAGAATAACTTTCAGGACTTGTTAAATAATTTTTGTTACTAAGGTATTGATGTAATGTGTCAATTAAACTGTTTTTATGTTTTTGTTATTGTAGCAAACAAGTGCAATCAATTTCATCCAACGAGAACATATAAAACAATATACAATTGAACAATATTATAAATGCGACATTTAATAAGGCTTTGTTTAAGGCTAACAGGTTATTAACCTGTATAACTTTTGGGCACATAGAAGTGAATAGTCAGCGGGGAGCTGCGTCTAATATCATCATAACGTTTTACTTAAATCAAAACCATAATAACTTCACTCTCAACTCTTGGAATATTTTCCGTCCAGAAAAAAATTACATTATTTGGAATTCCCGTAAGACGGATGGTCACCACATAAAGGAACGGTATGGGTTTACTCATTTATATTAACCTTCAAGGAAATGGTTTTGGCTGATGCGACTTACTTTGCCTCCATCAAGAAGTATTAAAACGTGTTCAAAATCTTCTAATAAACCCTGCGTTAAATGTCACCTCTTCATTTTTCTCCTTTGGTTCAAATAAAAAATATGGCTTTTTATAATTTTTGGTATGTGTACCCTCAAACTACTTATTGTTTTTCGGTTTTCCGGTTGTGTTTTGCAAAATGCCATTATGATAAAGTTTGTTTTATTTAATATCGTTCAATACCTAAAACTTTTTACTATTATTCAGTAATTTAATTTCAGCAGTTATTTAAACAGACCTGGGAATCTGAAACTGAGCATCAGGCTGCAACGTAAATAAGCAGAATTAGGAAGAGCACTTTAGCAAGAAATTGCTTCAATGAAAATTACAGTTTGCGATTTGCAAAAAAAATTATTTAAAAAAAAAGTTGATGACACCCGTGCGATTGCCAGTACTCCAAAAAATCCACCAACGTCAAAAATGCAGACAATTTTTGGTATTGTTGTTTCAATATTCAACACACAATAATAACGGTGTTATGTGCGAGAGTGTGCGGGAGCATACCATGATTGTGTTTTTTTCTGGCGTATTTTTTGATTTTTTGTCTCATTTTTCCTCCGTCCAATTGCAACTTTCGTTTACCTGACAAAAATTGACTGTTACACAAAAAAGTCATTTTCTTCAGCACAAGAAGCGGGCATAGACTTTTGCAATTCAAAAATTAACACTGGGAGTGAAATTGGAATAAGAATAAAACAGAAGAACTGTAAAGCAGCATTTCTTTGCAGTATACTATTGCGACTAGCCAAACTAAGACATCACAGGACCTCGGAATGAAAAATCAAATCATACAGTCTCAGGACGGGCAGGATTAGCAAGTCATTTATATAAACAGCAAGGAGTAAGAAATCAAAATTTATATTGTCACGCCCAAGAAGTCATCGACCCCTTGGACGCGACACCAGTAGGTTACGTAGTTAGTAGTTCACATCTTTGCGGACATGTGTCTGGTTAATGTTTCTTATCAGTTGTGTAGTGAGTTGTAGGTCGTTGGTTTTGCCCTTTGAGCTACACTTATAAATACGAGTGACGCACGGTTGATAGGGGCTCATTCGACGTTCAGCCTTTGGCCCTCTACCCTTGTCTATTCGACGTCTTGTTAGTTAGTAGTTTATGGTCATTGACCTTTGTTAGACATTTGTACAACTTTGTTGTTTGTGCAAATAAACAGTAATTTGCACATTTCGTCACAGTCGTGACCTTGTCCATTCTTCCGTCGACCCCGCCATTGCCCCTGAGTCTCCCCAGTCAATACGTCACAAATGTACGTGACAATATGAAGCCTGAAACTGCCAAAGGAGCAGGATGTATTATTTGTAGTTAATTCAGAAAAGTATGTTTACCGAAATTTTCTCCAAAATTTATCAAATCGTCGTTTAAAAAAATGCACCTTGCAACCGTGATTCCAGTGCATAATGAAAGCGCATGTCAAACTTTCCAAAAAAGAAACAAGCGTGCAGGTGCGCTTATCCTGGATTTGTGGTAATGGTTCTTTTGGCAGTACAACATTGTTCAAAGCAAAAAATCGGCCATGCTTTTTGAATCGCATAATTTAATGATATTATTTGGGACCTTGTATATGGGACTTTTAATGAAGGGTGTTGGCATGCAAGTTTTTTTTTTCGAAATTACTAACACGGAATTTGTGGTGATTTTTTCAAGGAAACTTGTACTTTTTTTAAGTAATTTCGGGTTCTTGAACAATCGCGTGGAATTTTAAATTCGTTCAGATGACATCATAGAACAAGTATATCGCTGGTGGAATTGAAATAAGCTCAATTTTAGTATCGTTTTGAATGTCATTGAGCAATGAAGGTGAACTGTTTTTTTTTGTTTTGTTTTTTTCAAATTTTGAGCAGCAGAACACGTTTTCTTGAAACCTTCCTTACACGTGTTGAACCCTTAAATTAAGTTAGTACATCATTTGGCATCACGCAACACTGCTTATAGCTTGTTCTGTTGATTGATGCAATACGTCAAAACAACTGTGACTTGTTTTAAACCACTTTTCAATTAAAATTGAAAACAACAATTACCGAGGTTGCGCAAATTTTCCAACTACGAACACCGCACAAATAAAAGCTTTTCCTTCAATAATAAAATGCATCAGTTCAACCATAACCAAAATTTTAACAACTTCAAAAATAATTCCAAAATGTGGCTCTTTCTAATTTTTGCCGTATCCACGCCGAATCAAAATGAAAAACTAAATTTTGAGAGGAAAGGAATCATGTACCTTGGAAATGGAAATTTGCGACTTGGCTTAAACGCTATTTTTGCCCGG
>JAQFYP010001377.1:0-15802 GCA_034694865.1 Bilobella braunerae
TGACCGGAACCCACAGTACACAGTACTCCACACATGTTGACGAACCCTTAGTGGAAATGTCAAAGAACAAAAAAAAAAATTAAAGATGGCTTTAATTACTTTTTTTAAAATTCTGTCATGCGTTTTAGTAAATTTTTCAGTTTTTATTACATAAGTTTTTTTTAAAGCTAATAAATTTGGAAAGTTTGCTTGTGAGGCTTACAAGGACAATTAGAATTTGCAAAACGCAAAACGATGAAATAAAAAAACTTTCAAAACAATTCACCATACAAATAGGCTATGTTTTGTTACAAGTTACCTGAAGTTTTTAACAACAGACAGCTCATCTAATGATTATGTTACAGAAGTTAAAAAAATTGTCAGCAAAAGTAACTCTAATTATTGATTTATTGAGTATTTTCTGATAAGTCACTGCCAGACAAAAGCCAAGGGAATAATAAAGGCTGCATAATTGCCACAGTAATTGTTTTATTTGTGTAGCTCTTTTTTTTTGAATAGACAACTTGAACTTACTTAATGTAATACCTGCTTTGGTTGCATATCAGAAATAAATGCATTTATTAGAATTAATTCAAGCTTGTGTATACTAATGGGTAGTGGGAAAATGGAAAAAAGGGGGGCCGGGCTACGATTTACGCAAAGCAAAAGGTAAGGTTGCTCGTGTTACCACGAGTCCACGGTGCCTCTTATACCAAGAGACGCCAAACCAAGACGCTATTGCTTTGCTTTCCCACATTACTTTGTTTCAAATGTTTCAGTGTAGTGATAAGGGTAGGATGAGGAAGATGCGGATTTCCAAGATTTCCTCGATGATTTTTCTCCAGACCTCGTAAGTGTAGGTATTGGATCGGATGATATTTTGGCCCTTAATGTTTATTTTAACATTTTACTTGAAAAACTAATCACATTTTAAATTGTTTGTTGTTGTTGTTTTTTTTTGAAAATGTTGGTGTTTAAGGCTGTTAATTTTTGTCATTCAGTCCCACCTTAATCTCTAAAACATCCGGCCGAAAAGCAGTACTTACTTATATAATTTATAATTAGTGTATAATATATGAATCTAAAGGTATAATTTGCCTGTGCGTGCCAACTGATTGTAGTTCAAAGCAAAAAATTTTATTGCAAATCTCAATGACACTTCCACATTAGCCCAGCGAGCAGCGGGAATACTTGTGACAGTTGGACAAAAATGAATCTTAAGGGACGGCTAAAATGGGTTCAGTGTATCCGGGGTTCACTGTAGTCGGGTTTCATTAAATTGAAATCCCTGTTCAAACAGCCTATTTGTTCAAAATTCCCTCTTTATTGTAGCCGGGTTTTTGTTCTATCCGACGTCACTCTAGGCGAGGTCCACTGTATACTGAAGGCTAGCCAAACCAGCACGTCCTAGAACAAAGATACCGGGAAATTAATAAGTCTTCCTGTCTAATGTATATGTATAATTAATATATTACGTTCAAGGCAATAATTATAGTTAATAAATTAATAGTACACATTGGAATAATATATGTAATGTAATATATTAATATGAATACAAAATAGAACGCATTCTATACACACAACTGTATGTTAAATTAATACATGCAGATAATCATATTTTATATACATAGTTACAAAATTATAAATATTAAGGATAATATAAAACAATAACCGTAAAATAAGTGAATTAGCTGAAATGTTTCCGCAAAACGCACATAACTACCAATTTCCTTGAGATGAAAGTTATTTCGGCTGTGGCCCCATTTGTTTTTACAGGATAAGATAAAACGCGTTAAACTTTTAGGTATTTGACACATCACCCTGAAAAAACCGGAAGTGAACTTTGGCCCAACGTTTGTCTAAAACAAATCCAGATGCCAACCCAATTTAGGAAAAGTATGACATGTAGCTCTATTGTTTTTTTGGGCGTCGAAGACAGACGGACTGACAGACTCACGATATTATAGTGTAGATATAATTTGTGTTTTTTTTTAATCCAGTATCCTCAAGTTGGAATTACCATAATTCATCCTACGATGAATACGATAGCCTCAATTGTTTGATAAGCGAGCCGGCTTCCCCAAAGAAAGAAAGTTGCATTGTATTCGAGTTTACTATATACGAGTTTACTCAATTTGAATTTTAAACTTATTCGCGTTTACTATTTTCGAGTTCACATTATTTTAAGTTTTAATTTATACGAGCTTACTATATCCGATTTTTTATTATTTTTAAGTTTAATATATTCGACGTTTTATTATATGCAAGTTTATAATACCTTCTATAAAATAAGTTTCGTTATCCAGACTGCTATTTTCAATATTTTTTATATACGATTTCACTATAACCGTATAATATTTATGTAATCATAGCCTGTAGAATGGCCGCTCCGTATACTTGGCCGCCCAGTGGCCGCCCAGTGACCGTATCCCTGGTTACATTAACCGATTTTTATTTATTCAAACGGAAAATTTCTAAAATCCTAGCATTGTAGCTTTAGGTGCCCAGCCAGTTAATGTGGAACTTTTAATGTCAAAAGTTTGAATTGGTCTGGGATTTATAAGAATAATTAAAGGTTCCCCATAGTCCCCAATTTGAAATTATTTCAATTTTCAAACTCTCGCGCAAAACAAGCTTTTGAGTCTTGCACCCAACATATTATTGAAATTTATTCAAAATGGTCAGAATTGAAAATCGGAATGTATCACGCGCCCATAGTTGGCCGACAGGGAGAGTGGTATTCCTTCTAACGGTTTTCACACAATACTATTGATACTGTTGTGTAATTTTTTGCATAATTGCATGCTTTTTTTTTTTAAAACTTCCCGCTTAGAAATTCATTCAATGCTGTTAGATGTATTGTTTGCTTATTAAGTAGCGTTTAGCTGCTTTATGGGAAGGCTTTATGAGTCTGGCTGTTTGTTTGTCTGTCTGTATGTTTGTCTGTCTGTCTGTTTGTCTGTCTGTCCGTCTGTCTGTCTGTCTCTCCGTCTGTCGGTCTGTCCGTCTGGTTGTGCCATAACTCCCGAACGGGTTGACTTTTTTTCAAATCTGTATGCGGAATAATTTTTTTGGGGTCAAGGGTGAGGTCAATGTTCGACAATGGGTCATGGAGGTATTACCCTTCACCACCAAAATGACCCCCAAAATCCGAAAAATCCGATTATTTTGGTTCTTTCTCAGTTTTTCGAGAAGCGAAAAGTTATCATGTTTTTGATGACAAATGTGACCCCTGACCTCGGCCCCTCAATTCTGTAACCTCCTAATGAACCCTGAAGTGACCCTTAAAATCAAAAATCCGATTTTTCAGTTTCCTTTCAGTTTTGCGTGAAACAAAATGTTATCATGTTCTCGATGACACTTGAGACTTTTGACCCCGGCCCCCCAATGCCATGACCCCTTAATGACCTTCGAAGTTACCCCCTAAACCGAAAAATCCGATTTTTCGGTTTCTTCTCATTTTGGCGTGAAACAAGAAGTTATCATTTTCTTGATGACGCATGTGACTCCTGACCTTTCCCTCAATTCTATGACCTCCTAATGACCCCCGAAGGTACCCAAAAAACCGAAAAATCAAATTTTTTGTTTATTTAATATTTTTGCATGAAACGAAAATCTATGATGCTCTCGAATGACCCATGTGACTCCTTACCCTTTCCCCCTAAGTGTGATGACCGCCGAACCAGAAACATCGGCGTTTTCGTTTTCATATTTGTAGAGTTTGCTCGCTTTCGTTCAATACGCTACTTACGTTATGTGCGTTTGCATGGGTTTATTTAGTACTAACAAAGCAATAAGGCAGGACAACGTCATTAGTTGCAATTCCAAAAAAAAAATTGTTTATAACATCAGGTTCTCACCGACTACTCAAAACAATTGTATTGTAGCACCATACATATAGTGCTCTAGATTTTATTTATTTACTTCTTGTGTTTGCCGCAAACTAATTTTTCACTAAATGTAATTTTTTTCTCAAAGTAATTTTCCGTCAGTAAGATAACTTTTGGTAGAGTAGAAAAAGTAAATGGTTTCGGACTTATACCGATGAACATATATCTACCGTGCTTATCACTTGGCACCAATCAGCCTGAATTGTTTCTACACAGAAGAATATGTTTTCAAAAGTGTTATAAAGAAATATTTTGTTTAAAATTTAAGAACTTTCCTGCAAAAAAATTGGTTCAAGTACAACCACATAATTTTTAAAAATATAACAAGTCGTTGAATTAGTTGTATTCCGTTTCTGTTGTTACGCACTGTACATATATTTGGATAACATAACCTTAACGCCCTATTGTATAAAGGGAATTCTCTAATGATCAATTCTCAAGTTTTTTTCTCACGACAATATTGTAAGTCTAAAGTTGACCTTCTGATCGAACCGGTTTAATTGGCAATCTCTTTTCATAATAAGAAACCAAAATTGAAAATGATAATAGCTAAATAATTTTTTTACGCTTATACGAGTTTTTGTAAAATTTTCGAGGTTTTCTAATAGTGTGCGTGACACTTTGGCTTAAAATACATTTTTTCTCACTGCGTTATGTGTTGCTGTTTGTCAAAATTTGAGCATACACTGGACTATACTAAATGACGCTTCAGGGCTCACCAAAGGGCAAAGTTATTCCGTGTTTTCATGCAAAACGATGGTCCCCGCGTTATTCGGCAGCTGTCAAATTGTTATAAATTAATACAGTTAAAAATTTGTTGAATTGAAAAAATTATTACTTTTAACATATTCGGCTGATACTTATAATGAGAAGAAAAAACTGTAATGTGTGATGTTCATTGCACTTATGACGAGACAAAAGTATCCAGTTTCAAGTTTGTATGTGACGATTGAGGGCAATAAAATTTGTGCCTAATTGCAACAGTACATTCTAGTCCTAGTCAGCTAGCTTTACACAAAAAAAGTCCAGTAGTTTGGTATGCTGTAATCATAAGTAGTTTTTTGCTCTTAAAATCAAGCTCTTCGAAATTAAAGGTGATGTGGTCAAAGTTTACAAAATAGTTAATAAACTCGCTTTTTGCTAGTAGACTAGAATTTTTAAAATATTGTACCCTCAAGCATCTTGCCCAACCCTGCCCCGAACAGAAAATTCAAACATAGAACAATAAGTATAATTAAATATTGAAATTGGAATGAGAACTCAATTAAAGTAAATATAAATTTATATAATGGGCTATTCTTGGTGGTACTTTTTTGCAGCACACTTCATGACCTTTGGCGAATACGACTCAAGGAGATTTATTGTTCAAGGAAAACAAAAGATGGCCATGCGTACTTATTGGAAAATAGCGGAAATTTGCGCCTTGCAACTTCAAATTTCCGGACGATATCAGGGCGCTGCGATAAATGACTTGAATGGATTTAGCTACCGGAAACACACTTGCAAGGAGTGCCTTGCTCTTGCGACAGAGATAAGCACCGACTTGGAAGCAAATTACCCTGCACACTCGGGCGGCATTTTGTTCCTGAACAGTAATTGGGTTTAGAGCAGTAGAGTGTAATGGTGCAGAATTCTGTCACACTTTGGACATAAAAAAAACTGTCACCCCGACGACAAAACTCTCACCCCCTGTCACGAAAAACTGCCACCATCGGACAAAAAACTTTCACCACTAGGACAGAAAACTGTCATCACTGGGACAGAAAATATCCCCTTCAAAGCATTAAGCTCGCCCTTGGTACAGAAATATGTCACCCTCGTCTCCCTTGACAGAACACTTGCCACCATTGAGACAAAAAACTGCTTTGCCACGTGGTTTTTAAATTCTGGGTTTGTAATTCAGGGTTGTACACAGGTTTTTTTTCTTAAAAACAGTTGAACGAGCGCTGTTTTACAATTTTTGACTTTTTTTCATCAGTTTTTGGACTCCAGAATGACAGTTTCCTATTTTAACTCCACTTTATAAATAAATATAATTTATGGAAATGCTTAATTAAACCAAACATGCTTTAAAACACCATTCTAATTTTAGCATCCCGGCTCTTCGAGAGTAAGGCAATTCAAAATTTGAAATATGATGTTCAAAACTTTTAATTTGATTATTTCAAATTCGGAATCCACATAATTGTTATGAAGTTAATCAAATCGGGTCTGTCTGCCGATTCGAGGAAAGGACTGCATGTGTATGGGTAAGCTAATGTTTATGTAAACAGTGATTTAAAAACTTCACAGTTAAATTAGAGGATTATCGTTACAATTCTTGACAAAAAGTACCTTAAACGCTTGTATTTGGAGCAATTCACAGTAAGCGGTAATAGAAACAAAATGGCTTAACTTAACTATTAATTAACTTAATTTTTATTTTAAAAACAATTCAAATTGGCCTTGATTAAATATTAACTAACTTAATTTTATATTTAAAATGTTTTAATCAAGAATTAAGAAGTTGATAAAAAATTTTTGTCAAATTTATTTATGTACAATAAATTAAAACAAACAAAAACGATAAAGCATCCCGAATGTGTAACAACAGGTTGTAAATACATGCATGTTAGATTGGGTACAGTTCTGGTAAAAGTTATTCACCCAAAATTTTTGCATCATGTGTCCTTAATTACAAACACTCTCTTCAATTTGCTATAACATCAGCCCACTGCCCATACTGCGGGTGGTTAGGAGCCATCCCTAATTCGTGTAGGTGCCGGGATCGAGCCCCGGGACCAGCAAAGGTTGCAGTCGGAGAGCTTGGGTCAGCATGCGCACGGTGGTGTTCAGCTTCAACCTGAGCAGAGGTACCTCGGTAGTCAACTACACGTTCATTGCCCAGTAGATCCTCCGTTGCATCTTCCCAGTCCACTCCTAATCCGATATCATTCTCCCCCATTTGCAAGCCTAAGGAAATGTTGACCAGGCTATATGTCAAATAGCAAAATGAAAAATTGCTATTACAAAGTGAAGTACTACTATTATGGCAAGACTTCACAGTGGAAAAAATAAAGTGTTTCTGTGCTGCACGTTAGGACATTTCTTTATACTAACATTAACTATGTAGTTAACTGTTGAAAAATGTAGTCAACTCTTGTGAAAAGAATGTCCAGAGGTGGAGGATTATATTAAAAAACTTCAAATTGCAAAACCTATTTAATTTTGATATTCTGCCTCGCTGAAAGTGTTTTCAATATGAAGGGTAGTTGTAGATGAAAAACGAGAAAATAAAAACGAAAAGTGCAATTGAGGAAAATTTTGCAGTGTAATTGACAAAATTAAATTCAATCAAGAAGTCTGCAAGCTAACAAGACTGATTTATTTAAAAAAACAAAGTCACATAGGAACGGTAAATAAAATTCGCAATCAAAGTAATAAAAATTTTAATAAGTTTTACGAGACCTTTAAATTTACACAATTTTGGATTTTGTAATTCTGGCACCCTCCAGAGAAGTCTTACAGGAGAAAATAAATCTCGCCTCATACTTCTTTCATTCAAATGCACTGGAAGTTAATTTAAACAAGACGCAGGTAGTTGTTTTTAGCAAGAGCGGAAGGAAGACTAAACTAGACTGTTTCAAATGGAGAAAATCTCCTATTCAAACTGTAAAGAGTTACGAGTACATCGTTGTCAAATTTTTGTCCCATTGCAAATTTACGGAACAGGCCACCAAAGTCGTCAGTAAAGGACACGCAGCTTCAGCCGCGCTACGAAATCTGATGCAGCTCGATCTGAGTCAAATACAAAGAACTGGTGTACCTAGATGCGTGAACTCCTCTCTTTGGTCGGACTAACATGGGTTTGGGACCTTAACAGTTACAACGTAGCCCAAAAAAATCAAAAACAATTCTAGTTAAAAATGAGATTACTTGGTTCTGCGGATATCGTTGCGGCTAAAAGTTCAACAACCATGCCACATTACAAAAACTCGGTGAAGTCTGACTTTGGAACCAAATTCTATCTGAAGTCCTCCTTACCGAAGTAGGCGGTTACTCGGATGCACAGTTTCCCCTGAACAGGAACACGGTGCTCAATAAAGGTGATTGGACCAATCTCGGAGAGTTCTCGGACAAAAAATGTAAGTTCTGCGGTGAATCACCCTCACTAACTGATGTACTGGAGCACTGCGCAGCTAGTGAAGAAGAAAGAAATGCGTTCCTACCTGCAACCCAATCAGACGACGCTGGAGAAATCATTCACCGTTTTATAAGCTCGCAGCAGTCATTGGTCCAGTACAAAGCCTTACACTTATTAATGTGCAATTCTACCTCTAAATATACAAACAATTTATAGGAAATTTAGAAACTTTTAAAAACGAATATCCAGGTTGGTAGTGGGTGTGCCATTTTTATTTTATTTTTTGTATTAATTTAAATTTTAATTATCAACTTTAATTTTACACTAAATTTATTTTCAGCACTAAACTGTACACAAAGAAATACACATAGTCATAGTTATCTAAAAGTTCCAAAGCAAAGTCTAGTAATGAAATATGTACCTAAGAAGCTCAGTCCTTGTTGACTATAGCATTTGCCAATTGTCCAATCACTCATTTATTCAACAATTTTGAAACAAGGGCTACTTTATGACAAAGTAAACAAAGCTAATTAATTTAACCTGGGTAAGGATTAGCATACGATACGAAATACTTGCAATAGCAAAATGACCAAATTTGGCATCTTGAAGCAAAACATTATTGCCATATGCCTGCAGGATTGTTGCAACATTACACGTAACAAGTAAATCCAAACTTCGAAATGCGGCATCTAATTTTAGCCAGACCTATACTCCCACACATCAGGACAATATACCTGCTCAATAACTTTAAACTACTTTGAATTGTGTAACCTTGGTATGGTGGATTAACTACATTGTAATATATTATGATTTTACATTATATTACAATTACTATGTGAATAACAGGAATTAAATCACAAGGAACGCAATTTGGGTACATCCTAAGTCGAAGTTTTCAAATTACCTACTCTTTAAACTCTTTTGATAAGCCTTTTAGAAAATAAAATTCATCACTGCCACAACTCAGGATACACTTGAGGTATTGTCAGTGAATGAAATTGGAATGACGCTGAATTTTGTTTTGAAGTTTAATGATTTTGAAGGAGTAGATGTTATTTCCAAATCAACATAAATAGCACGCTACAAAGAATTGTGAGCTTCTTAGGGAAAAAAAATTATTCAATTTTCGTTGCCTAATTGTGACGAAGGTGATAGTTCAAAGTTCTAAAAAACATCCAATACATTTTTGTTTTCAACAATTTACGTAGATTCTAGAAATCAGGAGGTAGATTTTGTAGAGCTGAAGCGTCAGTACACCGCGTAAATGAATGGGTAAAAATTATCTGGGTATGAAGCGTTTTGGATGTATTTTTTAATATCTCTAATAATAATTGGCAAAATAAAATATTGTCGCTTAATTGGAGTTATCACTACAGTAACAACCAAGCCCGTTGATTGAATTTGCTTCGCATTTTAAAATAAACTGAACTAGAATCTACTTAAGATAAGATGAAAAGTACATACACAGTGCCTATGTGTGTCCGTAACGATTGTACAAAAACTCCCTTCCACCCCATAGCTACTCCTCGCTTGGCTCCAAGGATGGGCAATTGAAGAAAAAACTCAATAATAAACTCAAACTCAAAATATTAAATACGGGCACACGTATAAACTTTCGATTCTTTATTCGATTTAGGTGACCCCCTAAAACAAAAATAAAACGGGTTTTAACATATTTCTAAAATTTTAAAAATTAACTCATTGGTACAATTAGTCAATGCACTAAAAACCGTTGCAAACGCACGTAATTCGTAGACATGTAGCCTATTGAACTAAACCGCTTAATAGGACCTGAAAGGTTCATATAAAATCAACCAGTGTTTGACCCAAACATGCAAAAATAATTTTAACAAATAAAACCGTCTTAATTTTAGAACTTACTCCGCATAAATTTGTCATAGACCTCATCATTTTCAGGTTAATGGGACGTTTATAGTTCAAACCCGTAAACATAATTTTTAAAATCCTAATTTCAATCCTATGCAATATGTTTGACAGCATACTAACTGTTAAATCTTGCTTGCAAAAATTGTATAACCCATAAAATACGAAAAAAAAAGATTATAGGAGAAATTTACAATGATACATTTTGGTAGTTCAGAAACATTTTTGCTATAAATACGTTTCGAACTGTTTGGCAAACTATCTAACAATCCTTTTTTCTCCCAGCAATCCAGTCTAGTCACTCACTCATACCAAAATTTTCAACCTTTAAAAATGCTGTACTTCAGCACAACTAAATTTTTACCAAACATAATTTTTGTTTTCTTAGCTGTTCAAGTATCTGTGAAGGCCTCTACACCATGCAGTGACTTAGCAAGACTCGGCATTGACATACTTCTTGGCCCCTTGTGCAAAATTGTCGAAAATGGAGTAAAATTTTCTGGATTTTTAGAAACTATAGTTGACTACTACTATGATGATGACTATTTACAGCGGGGATTTGGTCTTGCATTGGATGGAGCAGTAGGCGTTGCAAACCAATTTAAAACAATTAACTGCAAACAAATTATAGGTGTTGATCTTCAACCTCAATTTAATGAAGCAATGACACATTTCATTGCTTTGGTTGCAAATTCCCAAATTTCTACTCCAAACGTCATAGACCTGTTAACCAGCCTTCGAAATACTAACACATTGATATTAATACTAAATAACAAAATCGCCGAGGCCAGGAATGTCAACACAAAAACGATGCAGGGAATTGTTATGTACACAATTGCTAACTTTCTGCGCGATTTGTCCTGGTTACTTATTATAATGCAAGAAATTGTTAATTATGTCATTAAGGCAGTTGTGTCAATTAACGGCATTGGCTTCCTCTGCAAAGTTGACATATTTGGACTAAATTTTGCCCATAATTCTGGAATCGCCGACTCACATGCGCTATCTAACATACAACGTTCAATTAGAAGATTGGTCATTTATGGGATTGAAATTTCTAAGGAATTAGAAGATATGGAAGTGGTAAATATTGTAGGCGTTGATCTTGAGACTTATCATAATAATGTATTAGCTCAGCTCGGGAACTTACTAATACTAGTACAAGATGATATGGCACTTTTGGAGGATTTGACAAGTAACCTTGAATATACTCGAGAAAAAATAACAGCCTTGAATTCTGCAAGAAGTGACGCACGGTCACGGTCTTTGGGGACTCCAAAAGAAAAATCCGCCGATATCCACCTGCTAAAATTATCTCATTTATTTGGAGACTTCATATCCGAGACTTTGGAAATAGATTATATTTTTGGAACTATCGAGGCAGAAATTAACAGACTCTGGGAAACAGAAAGATATAATAATCGGTATAATTATAAATAAACATTTTATGGCGCTACTTCAGACTAAAGTGTATGAAATCTTCATTGAGTTCATAACAACGTCTAATACTGTCAAAATATTGTGAATTTTTTTTTCAAATAAACATAACTGATGACTATTACAAATTCAATTTTTTTCAAATACCATTTTCAATACCTGCTAATACCATTTTCCTTATTCAATTTCTTTGCCATAGTTTGCCACCCGACCCAACGTCGTCACACGCTTGTGGCAAGAACTTTACGAAGGCTAAAACAACATTAGAATAAATTCAATGTGATGAGATCGAATAAAAATTTTCAAATAGAAAACAATTTCAAGCCAGTGATTTGCGTCAGTTGGTTTGTCGCATGTATTGTACTTTTTTTTCAATATCAAGTAACATATGACTCGAGTTTAAATGAAATGCTTGGAAAGACGTCAGAGTTGATTTATTTAATTTCCAATCCAGAAATAATCTTTTCTGCGAACAAAAACTAATACATTTGCAACTGCACGGAAAAATTATGGTAATAACGGTAAATAAACGGCAGTTTATTAAAGAGTGAAAAAATTGGTAGAGGAAATGTATATAATACCAAAAAATATATAACATAATTATATACATAAATGTATATAATTTTTATACAAATGGTAAATTGTCACATAATATACAGTAGTGTACAAAGCTAATTACGTAAAGCCTTCTATATTGATTTGGTTTTCTTACAAAAAAAAACAAGGCCGTTTGCATTTGATTTAATAAATTTGCAACACTGAAATTTGCTTATAGGAATAGAGTGGGTTTAAAACATGAAACAAAACTGAATCAATATAAAAAATCTACAATGAACATTTTTCAACTGCTCAAGAAATGCCAACAAAATTCAAACTTTCTGAGGTTAATTTCTTAAACGTGAAATGAAATGATGGGTTAATCGTTGCTGAAACTTTTAGATTAAAAAAATTCAAATATAGAAAGCCTTATAGATGAGTCTGACATGGAGAACTTTCAACTGTAGCACGTATTGGGACCCAACACATGAAAAGGTAAAACTAATAATTTTAGTAGAAATTTGTTGAAAAATTTTAATACTGATTTTTTAGAATTTTTTCAACATAGAAGATAGAAACGAAAAACGAGTCAAATTTTTGTGTAGAATTTGAAAAGTATGGGGACCTATTTCAATTAGATTTGCCCACTGGACTTTAATCGTGGAGCTCTACATTGAAATTGGAAGATTAATTTAAAGTATTTAAGTATTCAAAGTACAATGAAATTTCAATTTAATTGGTCAATTCGATGTGTAAAATCGACATTTTGATTTTATTAGACTCTTCTCAACTTTCATAAAATCTCCATAAGTACATCGAAATTAAAAAAAAAACATCTTAATTTCCGAGTAAATATTTTCTTCGATTTGTATCTCAAAAATTCTGTGTAAACATTGAAAACTTCAATTGAACGGACATTTCAATGTACACATAAAAAACTAAATTAATTAAGAACTAATTTTGAATTTTGATTTATCAATTTTTCTAAACCTTCTAAAAATTAAGCCTTGACTTCCATTGTTCCAAATTTGGAACCCTTCAATATTTAATTTTCAAAATTTTCAAAAACAAATTATAAAACATCAGTTTATTAACTTTTACAACAAATTTCTACCAAAATTATGAGTTTTGGGTCGTAAATTTTTTATATGTAGGGGTGACATATCCCAATACGCGCTACATCTGAAACACTTCCAGGGTTACATTATATTTTATTAGAGGAAATGTGGATTTAGATGGTTATATTTCTATTACGTAGTTTTTAGGTATGTGACCAAAAAATACAAATTTTGAAAAACATCCAATTCATTTTTGTTTACAACGAATGACGTGAACCTCACTAGAAAACTGTAGCCAGATTTTGTGGAACTGAAACGTCAGAAAACGTTGTAAATGAATGGTAAAAATACTTGCAGCAGACTGGAGCAGGCAGGAGATTCGTGACGTATTTACTCTTCTCTTCATTGACAAAGCCACCACCCCTTCGAAAGGACATTCTACGCCACCGCAGTTAGCGGCGGTACTGAGCTCTAACATGTTGTGATGCGGATCTATTTCAATCTAACATATCCAACAAATGTCCTAAATCCTCACAGAGACATGTTCAAAACACGACAGGCCAAATCTCAATCAGCACGTGAAACTTTGATGTAAAAGTGGAGCCAAGTACTGCCGTAAGGAAATATAACGATGAATATTATTATAATAAGTAATATTACTAATGATATTATTACTTATTAATATATATATATATAAAAGGCAATTTGGTGAGTGAGCCGTGGTCAGGCTCACATATAAGTACATACAATACAATAAGTACATTTTTTCAGGCCCTTTGGCTTAGTGGTGACGAATTGTAGAATTCCAACTAAGCATTAGAATGGCGCGGGTTCAAACCACACCACCTTTATTTTTTTTTACTTTTCTTTCACATTGTCTTTTATTGTCTTCTATACAGTATAGTCCTGAATTGTAATTCCAATAAGTTAATTATAATTACGAATTAAACAAATTAACTTTTTGAAATAAAGTTTTACATGTTAAAGCATTCTTACGCTTGCTGAAACTAAATATGACCTCTAAATTGCTCAAAAATCCCATTTAGTTAATTATGATTAAAATTTAACAATTATTACCTTTGATAGTGTTTTACAAGTGATAAATAGATTAATACGGTCTGAAATATGACCATCGGTAGTCACTAGTCGTCGCTAAGTACTATTGTGGTTTCACTGTAGGAAAAAACATCAAAACTTAATATTGAAAATTGCTACAACCATTCCAATTTAAGACAATACATAATTTGTAAATTTAGAGAATTAAATTTTAAGGACTCAGCTCCCAGAATGTTTTGTCGGATGTCTTCCTAAATTTAAAAAATGATGAAAGACGTTCTAAATATAATTTCGAATACAAGAATAAGTTCTAAAAAAATTTTTACTTTCTTTTCCGGGATATGATAATAAATTATCGAGACAGACTTCCTTTAATTGTGCAACGTTCTGGAATACAAAAATAAAAAATCGCTAACAAAGATTCACAATAAATTAAGTACCATCTTTGTCTATTTATTGGAACAACACTTCAAGCCATTTTTGGTTCCATTGCTCATACATTTTTCTGCTGGAGAGATGGAGAACGTAGTTAAAGGTTTGAATTCATATTTGGAAAAGTACCATGACTGTAGTACTACGTTATTAATTACGGATGATAGCCTCATGCTTAAAACCTTGAAACTTCCGGTTTCAATTGAATACTTGAAACCAAATAGTGTAAATCCGTTAAATGTAATCAAGGACAACCCCAGACACTCGAGTAAAAAAACTGAGGCAGTTCATCCTAGATCTTCGATGACTAGGACACACCTTTGTTTCATTTTACGCATTTCTGCTACTCAAAAATCCTTTAAGTGTTTTGATCTATAATCCTCACACAAATAATATTCCCTCAGCGTATATAAATTTTGTCGTATTTACTCATGAGGTAGTTATTTCATCAGATTTACATACTAAGGATGTTGGTGTAGTGCTAAATACTCTCAAAATAGGTAAAAGAACTCTAAATACTAACCAACAATTATTTTTGAATCAAAAATTGAACTATTCGGACCAGTGGAAGACCATGTTGCTTTCAAATTACCTCTCATTTGCCGGTTACAACCCAAAAAATGCCCAAAGAAGAATTTTGGCCTTGAGATTGAAATTTGAGAACCATACAACATAATGTACTTCAATGTTGCTGTATGTGGAAGTTCGCCACTTCATTTGAACATAACAGATTCTTTGTTGCCTCAAATTTACGGCACTCCCAGCAATCTCACAACATTTATCTATTTTAGCCTATCTGGTCCAATGTTTAAAAATGAATTTGGAACAGTAGAAATGCGGTTCATTATCATGTACTTGGAAATGCTCGCAGCCACTCAAAGTTGCCTCCGCATCAAACAAAAACGTCTCACTGACCGGCACAAATTCGCCCTGTACCGGGTACACGACGGACAATTTTCAGAGGCCATGGGTGTGGCTAAAGTTCTAATGGTGCAGGAATACAATCTAGGAAAAAATGAGAGAGTAGTGATGGCACAAACGAAGTATCTCACATTCGCAACTTGTGACGGCGTGCTGCGGCCATTGAGTTTTGAAATTTACTTATTGCCGCTGGATTCAAGTAGCTGGGCTTTTACGCTCATTGTATCATTATTCGTACCGATTGTATTTATCCAGTTTATTTTTATTAGGAAATTGAATCAGAATATTGAATGTACGTTTGAACATGCTAATTTCTCAACAACAGCCCTCCTAGGCGTAGGTTCCTGCGTAACGGACCAGTTTTTGGACAAATATAAACTCAAATTAATGTACATCCTAGTTTTTGGCTCTTACAATGGAGGTTACCCCTAGGGTACACGCCAATCCTGACCAAAAAAATATGTGAGGTAGATCTAACATATATA
>JAQFYP010001378.1:0-15798 GCA_034694865.1 Bilobella braunerae
ATTAGCGAATTCGGTATAAATACCCCGGTCATTTCTCATGTAAAATCACTTCTATTTTAGCAGTCTTTAAAAGCCTTAAATAAAGCTATTTGGCCCAAGCAAAACACTACAACAACATTCCATCCATAGCCTCCGTTACCGTAGTAAGTGTCGGAGCATGTAGCGTTAGATACAATAACTGGTGCCTCAAATCGCTTTTCCAGCCTACAAATTTTACTTCTAAATTTTTCAAATACTGCGCATTCTCCTTGTTCAAAAGGAAGGAGCTTAGGATGGCGATAGAAAAGCTTAGTGGTGAAGCCACATAGAACGCAGCAACATCCAAAGTAATCAATTTCAGTAACATTAACTCTGAAAATAATCGTCAGTTTGTGTCAACGCCAAAAATTTTTGCATTTCAAGCAGACTGTGCCATTTGTAATGAGCTTTTGTGGAGCTAAGAAGAATGATGTGAACAATCATCTGTAACCATTTACAATAACGACTAAAATAACTATCCAAGAACCAAAGACGATACGATATAAAGACTCGGCGTTTGCCTTCTTGACAATAATATCTGTTAGTCCCGAGTTAATTTCAATAAGTGAAGCCAAAGTAGACACTACCGTTCTCCAGAAGAACGTTTGTAAGTACCCGGGCGATATATTTTTGCCATATGCTAATAATGTTAACGACGTTGGTACTATGACGCTAGCGCAAAATACCCAGGCCCAAATTCCTTGGTCAAATGGAGCTGCATAGATTTCAAATGTTACTGGTCTTATTACTCCATCGCAAGTAGCAAATGCTAGTAATGCATTTTCTGATACTAGTAGCATTTGAGCATTAGAAACAGCCTGTGAGACGTGGCGGAGTGGGGTAACTGCTGTGCCATAGTAGTAGAAAGTTTAAAAGTTAAATATAAGTCTACGCAAAATAAAGTTTTTCAAATCTTGCCAGCGGCCAACTGATAAATTATGACAAATGCAACTATTCGTCGATGCCAACATTTGCAAATATATCACGTAAAGTGAATATTGATTAAGATTGAACGTGTTAATTGGACCGAAAACCCTGTGAATAAAACCTGGAGGGCCAAGCAAGCTTTCAATGAATATTTATGTGAGGTTAATATGGTTATGCTGGGATCCGCACTTTGTTAAATTTGCAGTCATCAAGTAGTTTGCAAAAACATTTCCAAATTCTAAACTAGTTTCATCTTTGTTGCATTTATTTACACCTAAAAGTGTGCAAATAATAGGTGATTTTATTGTTATAACAAGGGTGACAGGTCCTGTTTGAATGTAATGACATCGGTGACATCTACTATTTTACTTGTTGCATGCTTATGAAACAAGTTTTTCTGTGTATTTTCGTGGACAATAAATATGAGCATTGGAATTTTATCACGGAATTCGTTCTATTCCATGTGATTATAAACCTCAGCTTTTGTGAAAATAATAAAATTAACAAAAGCAGTAGGGAAGTTTTCGGCGTCATAAGTTTCCAGTGGCTTTTTGTATAATATAAAGAAGTAGACGTGGCACATGTTGACTTTTAGTTGTAAATTGTGAATGTAAATTTCGCGAGACCGATTGTTGAGAGTATTGTTTTCAAAAATGTAGAAAATTTTGTTGAGTTGTCCTCTACAAGTTTCGTCAAAGTTGCAATACTTGGTGCTGAAAGATACACGTTTTGACGGTCCAAAAATATCGTAGTAGTACATTTGTTATATGCTTCTAAATATGTGTTTAAGTTTTTGATTCTCGAGTCGTAAACTAAAATACGAGATTCGGCGAATTATAATCCACTGAGCAAGAGTAATTGAAATATTTCAAATACAGACATAATTTACAAAGTACTATGAAAAACAAGCGGTGATAACTATCGACATAAACAAGCTAGGATGTGAATTTGGTTATGTGTTATTATATATTTGGCTTAATTTAGTATTTCGTTTATGATACCATCGCCATGGAGACTAGTTTGACCAACACTATTAGCCTTATTGATTAAAGAAGTGCATATAATTAATTTATATGTTAATACTTAATACAAAGTGTGTATGCGGAGAGGGCTGTAGCACTTGGTTTTAAAAAAATAAATTATTACATTTTACTTTGAAAGTGGAATTTCGATATGTGCGCTCATAATTTATGCAAATAAAATAGCAGTTTGTGGGGCAGTATTCAGTTTATTATAGTTTCGGTATTTGCAAAAGGGCACATCTGAAGACACAATTATACATGGAGTATATACATTATACATACGTGTAGTAGATCATGGATTGTAAATCATAAAAAAAGACGAGTATTCTGATTCAAGGCAACGGAGCTAAAATAGACAAAAGTCGTGCCTAAATTAAATAGTCCAACTTATAGGGCCTGAAATAAAAAAATTTCCGAGGGACTGAACCTAGAACTACTTTTATATTGAGAAACAACTGTGGATAGAATCTGAATTTCAGTTTGAATATTACTTTAATAGCATCATTTGTTGGAGTTGATGCGTTTTGAGTTGTATTGTTAAACAAATTAAACCTACTAGAAACATAAGTTGGTCATACATCCAACATGTATACATCATACATTTACATTTATTTACGATGTTTATACATCGTTTTGTATAAACATCGAGTTAGCCTAACCTAACCTGTATAATTGAATGCGTGTAGCATAATTTAAAACTACTAAATAAATTTTAAGGGTTTGAGGACATACATTTGACGACTAATGCTTTATTCCCAATCTGTTTGTTTCTGGTCTTTTTTCAAGAGTTTTTATTTCCCCGATATTTGATGATTTGTTTTATTTGACAATTGGCAAATGCCCTAGTCAACAAGGACTGAACTGAAGTAAATTGGTAAATGTTTCATTACTACAATTTGTTTTGGAACTTTTAGATAACTATGAATTGTATATTTCCCCGCTATTTGGAATTGGTGCTTACCGGCTGAACGAAAGTGGATAATCAATTAATTGCTTTTAAGTTTACTTTTTTTTTAAGTAAAAAAAACTTTTTTTTACTTTAAAAACTTTTTTTTAAACTTTTTTTGAGTTTAACTTTTATGATTGAATGAGAATTCCCGACTGTAGTTGACAAAATTCGTTATTATAGTTATTACGCTAAGGTACATAACAAATGCAGACACTTCCATAAATCCCACACAGCAGTAATTTATGTGCATGTATCAAACGATTACTGCATGTCTTTTTTTTTCACTAAACACTGTGATAGTGTTAACAGTCACCCGCCCAAATTTTTTTATGCTTGGTTTCACTATATGGCGTAGCGTTTTGGTTGAACGCGTCAAAAGCTTGTGTACAGTTTGCTGTTAAAACGTTTACAACATCCACGCCAAACATCCTCTTGGTTATAATTTTACAGGTTTTCCAATTAAATAAGCTTAAATTAGCAAAGCATGACGTTATGCGTGCAGGGTTCAAACATTGTCACAATTTAATTTCAGAAGGTGAAACTTCAAATTACAGTCAATCCAATGATGAAAGTTTCCAATGGGAAAAAATGAAATATTCCCCAATTCAGCTTCTAGTTTTTTACATGACAATTTTAGCAACGCGTACTATATTAGTCAAGATGAGAAACACATGGTACGAAAGAAAATAAAATTGTCAATTAATTTACATCACTAACGCGTCATCTAATCTAAGTCGAGTTACCTTCAAATACAAACAAAATTTGATTGTCTTGTACACTGCCTCCCGTCTCTCACGTCAATTTTCTACGGGAAATATGTTTACCTTATTTGGATATCGGCAAATAGCTCAAAAACCAACCAGGATATTTTTCAGTTCGAGCCGTCTAAACAGCTTCAAAACAATTTTCTAATTTAAAAAAAGTATAAAATAAATTTAAAATCCTGAAATATGATTTCAGGGTTAATGGAATATCTGCAAGATTATTGTTAGGTACTAATAATTCGCCTTGTGGCGGTACAAGGTTGTCGGCTGAGTTTGATGTAAATAAGTTTACAATGCAATATTTTCTATTGCCTTAAAATCGTCTTGTCATTCATCGGGACTTACTTGACTTATTGCATTCTCAGCTGACGGTAGAAGGATAACTCCTAACTGTTTTTGCACATGTAACACCAATAGCAAAGACAACGTCTTTCGAACAGGAACAGAACGCTCTTACATTATGAATTTTAGGCCGATATCAGATCTATCCGAGTTGAACCAAACATGGAAGCAAAGACGGAATTACGCTTCAATATGGCTACGAATTGATGTTTGCGTAGTTTATCAATGTATACCTTTACTTCGTGCAGAGGTTCAAGACAGTATGTATCATTCATATTCATTGTTCAACCATTCAAACTAAGTTTACGGCTGCTAACTATTGGCACAATACTAACTAGCCTATTGTCATTTGGCCTCACGTTTAAAATGTATCATAATCGCACATATCGTTTTAGAACAAGATATAACGTATTCACCAAAACTAAAATAATACTAAGCTACTAAACCTTATTGGTTTCAGGTGGCTTATTGGAAGCTTGATGATGGTGTTTCTCATCCTAACCGAGGCGAAGTTACTACAAATATGATGATGCCATTTCCTCAAATTCAGCTGAAAACTGTACAGGATGCATTCGAAAATGAATTCAGTATTTTATTACCTATCATCTACAGTACTCAATTGGATTATCAAATAATCTTCAATAACTCGAACTTAGGTAACAAATATACTTCAATTTCAAAATTTTTGGATAAAACCAACAACTTCATTAATGGTGTAGAAATAGAAAGAGAATAGTAGAGATTTATGACCGGATGAATGAAGTACATAAATTTAGAAGTAGGCTAAATGCTAAGATAAGTCAAGTTGTGCCCCTGGATGTAAAAACTGGCGTGCTGCTTGAAGTATTCATAATTTATGCTGCTTCTTTGAGTGTTTGTGTTATTTGCATTTCTTTTGAGTTTACTAAACATCTTTATTCGCCTATATTATTCTGCGCAACTAACGCGACAGGAGTGTTTAACTTATAATTTCAAGATTCTCCTTTCTAGAGCTCGCCTTATATACAGCAAATTTCTATAGCAAAAAATATAGCATATATATATATAGGATAGAAGCAGTTTGCCGTGATTGCGTCACGGTCGTTTGGGTAGGTTATTGGTTCGATTTTTGATAAGCACAGACATTGTTGAGGTCATTGCCTTGTTTTATAAATGCATAATTGATGGTTTTGCTGGCCACGATGTTGTTTGACATTTAAATCCTAGTCACAGTCTTGAAACTTACTTAGTATTGAAACAGTTGAGTTCTAAATACGTCAGTGTGTGAAATTTTTGTAATATTGATCGATTGAATCTTGATGGGTCATCAAGATCACAAAATTTTGTTTATAAAAATTGAGACTGTATTACAAAAATAAAAGTAAATCAAATATAACTTGTAACACGTCACTAATTCCAATCGAGGTAAATTATTGACTGAATACATGCATTTATGTACAAAAATTGTTTTTATGACGGCAACTTATTGTACATTTTTTGTATTACGATAGTTAAATAAATTTAATTTTTTGTTCAGACATACGTCAAATAAGTTAATTTTCCATACAGCTCCTATCTAAACTATTTATCCAAGATCGATTCTTTGCCAGAATTTCTGCCAATACATGAATTCTTTGAATTCCAATAACCGCCATAAAGTCTACAGATATTTACAAGTATTTTTTGTGATCTTGGAATTTGTTCACTCCATTAATCCTAAAACACCACCCCAGTCAGCAATCTCTTGCATGCTTTGCAAGTAATGTTCGACATGCGTTGCATCTGATTTTCAGCTGTATGAAAAATGCAAATTAAATTCTTTTACAAATTTTCATGAAAAAGTTTGATATAAAATGTTTAAATTTAGATATTATCTAGAAATTTTAAATATTTTTTACACATTTTAAGGCGTAATGTTTAATTCAGCACTTGCATAATTTCAAATTCTTAATAGCATAGTTGTCGTTGCATTGGTTTTAATGAGAAGTTATGTCTATTTCAACAAAATTAATTGTGGCTTGATGAGTAGAGATAGTTGTACCAGATAAGAATGCATTTCTAGTTGGATTAATAATTAATTGAGTGTAATTCCACTACAGTGGGTTCCTACACATTATTTCTGTCTTGCTTACACTATTATATAGCCCAGAAACAGGCTTTTTTTTGCTTGCATTTAGTTTATTAACTAACTTGTGTTATGCCTTTTCTACAATGCTTTCGACAACGGTTATTGACTCTCATCACTTTTATTTTGAGCATGAATTTAAGGCAAAAAATGTGCCTGGCAATTTGAATGGTATAATAATAACAAAATGAGAAAATAAGGCTTAAAAAAGAGAACAAAAACCTCTTGTTCTCGTAACAATATAACCATTGTTTTTGATGTGCTATACGTCTCACACTTGACAATACTTTGAAGTATTAACACCACAATTGCCTCGACTCAAATAAACAAAAATTTGTATCAGCATTGTTGCTCTGTATTATTACAGCAAGTTGATTGGAATTGGGAATTTTGAGAAACGACGTAAGAATTCATTCAAGATTTAAAATAGTTAACAAGCAGCTGCTCTTGATTTGAAATTGAAACAAGCAAAAATAGAATAGGATGCACTGAAATTACTTAATTTGGTATTACTTACTTCTAGATGGGATATGGCAGTCGAATTTGACATAATTCAGGCTGTAGTCGAGCTGCTTTTTCTCGATAGATTGGGTGAGTACATTGTCTAATAAGTTCCCACTTAAATTACTACTTAGAAGCACTTACAATATTATTACAGTTTTGTTTTCACGATTGCTGTCAATTATGTAGCAGCAATTGTACAGGAATTTAAACGTGTTAAATTGAAGTAGCGTACATTTATTTTTTGTACGAGTAAATACAAAGTACGAGTATATTTCAAAGTATTAATCAACGTAAAATTTCTAGTCATTTATTTCCTAAGTAGAAATTTCTTGAAGAAAATGTAAAATGTTATTTCTTGCGTGCAAACAAGCATTACAAACAATGTTTATGTTTCTAAATTTGGTTAGAAGTTAGCACAGTTGAAAATATTCAATACTTAATAGTAATAAATAGATATCTGCATTCACGTATCGCGGTCACGTATAGGAATGGCAATCCGCGGATTTCGGGTTAGATTACAAATTTTCGGATTGATCCGGTCGGAATAGCGGGTCCGTTTGGTTAATCCGACTTCAGAATACACCCCGATCCGATCCGAGTCGGATTAACTCGTCGGATTAATCCAAATTCGGATCGGATTTTGGAATAGTTTTTAAATACCTCTACAACATAGGATAATCAGATATATTCTAATTTAACGTCTAAACTAATAATATGTTTCAACCAAAAGTTTATGCAATCGTTTACGCACAAACACTTCTAGAATGTACCGGATGCATTTTGGTGTCTTTCGCCAATTTCTTTTTACTGGGAAATGACCGTTCGGATGGTACAGCAAAATAGCTTGAGGGCGTTTTTAGACTCAAGTTAATTGGGTGTCGATTCCTAGAAAAGTATACACAAAATAAACCGGTAAACTGGATAACTTCGAAAAATCGAAAATTGACCTCTGTGGCCCTTATGTGTCACCGTATGGCCTCTGGAGGTCAACAAAGGTCATATTGAGGTCAAAAGCAAATATGAAATTTCCGGTTGAATATTCGCAAGGAGAATGCATTATTTTGCATTATTTTCAAAAATATTTCAAAGTACAAAAAAAAACCAACAACAGCCAAAGATACCCCACACCGCGTGGACATCAAATTGACTTTTGATGACCTATAGAAGCCATACTATGACCATCAATGTCACCAATTGCCATTTTTGAACACCCCTTTCCTTTTAAAGTATATTTTATACGGTTTTGACAAAAATTTGACTTTTGATGACCTCTACAGGCAATACCATGATCTGTCAACGTCACCAATTGTAATTTTTGAACTTCCCTTGTCAGTACCATTCAGGGGATATCCTACACGGTCTTGACGAAAATTTGACCTTTGATGACCTCTACAGGTCATACAATGCCATGCCAAGGTCACAACACACAATTCCTTGACTCCTCTTGTCAATACCTTGAAGGACATACCCTACACCGCCTTGACCCAAAGGCGAATTAAAAAAACAAAATTCAAGTATAACGCACGTATCTTTTGAAATTATACGTAAACGGTTCCGTATCTTCCCGTCTCAAGTATCTTTTCAAAAAAGATACATGATACGATACCGTATACGTGATAGGGCTCTGCAGATATCTCTCTAATAACCATTTATTAGAGGCTCAGCAGTTGTTTTTGTAACACCCTTTTCGAAACACCAAGTTTGGAATTCAGTCGTATGCCAAATCAACTCAAGCAACATTTTCTAGCGTTGAAATTCAAGATGAAGTTCAATACAGTTATGTAGGGGAAGTAGATAACTATAGAAGGCTAAAGTGTAGCCCAAATTTAACTTCGCTCTCAATTGAATTTCGAACAGAAATAGAATCTCCAACGGAATTTTACGATCTTGAAGGAGTTGCGAAGGCATATGAAGAACTTTTATGTAACCATGCCAACACCTTAGTGCATTTGCAACTGCGGACTTCGTCCAATACAGAGTTCACTTGCTCGGTTATCGTGGTTTTGCAAGTAATGCCGCAATTGAGAAAACTGGAGGTACTTCACACGATGGTGGCAAACCACAGTTTGCCAGAGAACTGCAATAGACATGACTACAACTTCATGTTCTCCCGTCAAGGTCAAATTGTCGACAATTGTTGCCTAGACTATGACAAACAATTTCCGCGGTTAGACAATCTCAGTTTCCAAGTTTATAGCTAAGAAACAAATCTCCGGAACTACGTTCCTTGGAAACCAGCTAGAATTCAACAAGTTTTGGATTCGTAATGCAGTATAAAAAAAATGGAGTATTGGGGCGAAGCCCCGATACTGTATTTTTATATCGATTCATACTCATTTTGGGTCGCTGAATCCGAATTTGCAATTAAAATTTGGCGGACTCGTCAGACTTAAGAGTTATAAATTTTGGAATCTTTAATTTTACATGCCAAATCCAAAGGAATTTTTAGGATTTTTTTTTCCAGCTTCAATTTAAATTGTTTTTAAGATTATGTTTAGGTTAGGTTTAGGTTTAGTTTAACAGTTTAAAATTAGTTTTTGGTTTAGGTTTAAAAAAATTGACAATCACAAAAATTAAAAAAAAAAGAGAAAAATCCTATGCGTTTGGCATGGAAAACTAAAACTTTCGAAAATTCATAATTTTTTTGTTTCACGAGTCCGCCAAAATTTATTTGCATATTCGGTTTCAGCGACCCAAAATTAGTATGAATCTATATAAAAAGTTAACATTGGAGCTTCGCCCCAATACTGCATTTTTTCATATGAAAATTAATTTTCAATTTAATGCATTTTCGGTAAGTAGTCTCTATTTTATATAATTTATAATATTACTTTATAATAATTTAATTACCAAAAGCTTTTCTTCTTTTTCCTTTAAATAACTTTTTTTTTTTGCAAACTTTTCAAAGAGCAGTGTTTAATGCATATTTATGGAATTGTACCTCAGCACTAACTTTCTGCTTGTTTAAAAGTTGAAATTTTGGGTCATTTTGGGGGTCATTGGAAAACCACACAAAAAAGTGTAATATACAAAAATTGTTCACCTTTATAAGCGGAACAACTTTTGTAAGGGTCATTTTCCATTTTCAATTTAGCTTTTCCACGTTTTATTCATTTCCACACTTTGTAACAAAATATCTTATGATCAGTTCAAGATCATGTGCAAACATTTTTGTTCAAACAAAAATTGCAGCATCATAGCATGTTGTACGATTGTATCAAGCACGAGTATTCAATTGAATCGTTTATTTGTTATTGGTCTATAGCCAAAATCCACAAAGTGTTTAATTAACTTTAGCAAACAATTACAACTCTTTTTCCATACCTCTATCGATTTTTAGTAACAGACAAAGCACTGTTACCTATTTTCATTATACTCAATAATGAATCCACAATTTGCAAATTTGGCGACCTATTTATTCTTCTAAGTTTTGCAAATAACAACAGTGTCTAAAATATTGTGCTTTTTTAACTTTTAGACAATTAACTTATATTTGCCATTGGTAAGTAACAATTTAACAAGTACTTGTTAATACATCAATATGGCAATAATATCCTCTATCACGAATTGGATTTTGAGATTGAATACTACGATTAATTAACGTTACTTGGAATTGCCATTTATGGAACATTTTGCTTATTCCCTGTTAATTACGATGCTTTTAAAATAAAACATCAAATCAATTTGCAATTATAACTTTGCTACATTAACCCTATGATACAAGGCTCACATCAATGTGTATTATTTGATCAAATTGTTAAATGTATTGTACAATGTTCTATTTTGTATAGTTTCCTAGATGCTCACATACAAGGAACTCTACGCTATAGAATTTATTCTAAAAATTGTCAGTCGATCAAGAATATATCCATTCCGATATCAAAATAACCATCTCATGCGATACAATGACAAAAAATATAGAACAATGTACTACTTGCTGTTATTATATCACATAATTTCATGCATTCTCTCCATAAGGGATATCCCGCAATTACTTTCTAGTAAAAGTACAATGCTTGTGATTTACAATTATTTTTACATAAACGTGTCTTTTGGAGGAACTGTTGCTGTGAGAATAATAATTCACCTCTACATAGCGGAAACTGTGCAGCTAATCAACGGATTGAAACAAATGAACGCTGAGCAGGGTGAGCAACAACTGAGTTTTAAGTTTTTAGAGCCTATATTACTAAAGTTAATATAATTTATAAGTTTCTATGTTTTATTCAGGTCTCAAATATTTTGATACTAAATACGAAACGGCACACATGAGAGAGTACATTACATTGGGCCTTAATTGCGTTATGTATTTGTTTCAAGTATTATTTCTGGTTGTAAATATCTTCTTGAGAAATATTGCGTCAACGCCATCTAGATATTTGTCCGAATCGTTGCATACGTCGAGTTTTGCATTTGTCGGAATTCAAATTTTCGCTGTTATTGACATGTCGATCTGTGTTATGTTCACGTTTTCAACATTTTTTCTTTCGCGTCACGTTTCACTATTGGTTAAAAAGATCATGGTAAGAATCATCTTAGTAGAAAAATACAAATCAATAGTAATAAATTACTGTGTACAATAGCATCGACTGGCCCTTAATTCAGCCCACAAACGCACACTACCTACATGAAGGCATCAAAATGTACAGAATGATTCACCTGTTAGTGCACTTGTACAACGCTGTCCATGGTAAAATTGCGGCTGTTTGGAAGCCCATGGCTCTATTCACGCTACCGCTAACTTTCTGTTATGTGATCACTATGCAAGCCACCGATATTGTTTCCATCTTTCTTGTTGTCACAATTCTCCTTGGTGGTTCTATTCTTTTATTTCCAACCTCGGTTATAATGTCCAAAATTTTACATTCCTTTGTTACAATTTGTTATTAGGAATTTGTTACAAATTCCACTTAATTTAGGAATAATACGAACAAAAATGTAGCACGTCTGGACAGTTTAACGCAAACTTGGATAACGAGGACTTTACAAGCTCTGCCGCTAATACGATGTCAAATTGGAAACTTTTACCACATGGAAGAAAAGGCCAAAATGACAATGTTCCACACTCTTATTCACATGACTGTATTCTTTTTATTAGCAATGAAATCAGAACAAAATATGTAATAAGCCTCAGCCTACTCCTGGAGAAAAACACAAAGCGTAACCATGTTTATATTTGATGTTGAAATAACCTCTATAAAAACCCATGTCACGATTGAAAGCAGTTCATACCCACACAAACGTTACAGTATTTAAGGAGTATAAAACTTTACCAGTCAAAATTAATAATCAACTCTTTCTCTATCAAACATTTTTTAGCATTAGGTGGCGATAATGTTCGCTTTGGCACACCTGGGAATTTGACCGGCATATTAGTTATATTAGTTATATTATATATTCACTAAAATCATGCATCAAGATCATGTACAAATCACTAAATTTAGTAGTACTTAAATAAAGCGTAAAAATCAATCAATCAATTTATAAAACAAGTAAAATAAAATAAGCAAATAAGTCAAACATTGAAAAGGTTCCTTTGCTCAAAATTCCAAATACGCTGCGTGGATGTTGTGGCGATGGTAAATAAGAAATTGGCCCATGGCCTGAGGCCGCTGGTGACTTGGCACACATTATAAATACGTTTCAACTAAATGAGTATTCTAGCCTGAGCATTTAATGATAGTTGACTTACGTTTGTGGCGGTAAAAGCAAAACTGCTCTGTATTTTTGGCTCCATATGTTAACCGTTATCGGGATTGGTTTGGCTACTTGTCTTGGGTGGCTTGGGCTTCCTACTGCTCGGGTAGTGTTTACTAATTCATAAACAGTAATCACACTCTTAATTGTAAAGGATTCTGAAAAGCGATAAATGAAAAAAATGGCGTTACTAAAGGTTACCGGTTACCGACTGGGAAGAACCAAATCCAAAAATATTTTTGACATTTGGCTAACACAAAAGAATTTTATCAATAAATTGAGCAACCATTCAATCGATGTCCTGCACGTGGAGACCATTAGAAAGACTGGTATCAACATACTTATATAACCGATACAACAGGTGCCTACAATTACAGATAAGACATTCATTATAATTGGAGCCGAACAATTGTGCTGAAGCACGCCAAAACTAAAAAATTCAAATTGCCAACAAATTACTCCTATCCGACGTAGAAAATTACATGAAACAAATTATGGAGATAATAAAATTTGGATTTTGAGCGTAAATCTATACTTGTTTGTTCAGTAACTTACTGAAAAGCAAGCGTTGCAAAGCATTTCGGACTTTAGTTTCCGGAAAAGTCATTGCTAAAATCAGGGTTGACTCGCTAGATAATCAAGTAAAATATAAATAGCGGCAGGAAATCGAATATTATATAATAAAGCAGTTTTATTAAAAATTATTTTGTTGACGATAGCTTTGCTAAATGTCAAATAAACGAATCAATCAATTAAAAATTATTAATCAATTATAGGCGTGTTGCTACAAACATAAAATAATATGATTTTTTCAACACTACAGCTCTTAGTGTTATGGATAGTATCAGCTTTTGTTTATTCTACTTTGGCTACCAGCAGCGATTGTGTAGCCATTATCGACAAAATTTATAATGACTTTGAATTTTGTTTCTACGAAATTATGGAATACAGTGGAAGTAGACATACGAAGATATTTAAAACTTCTGTCCCAACCACAAGCTTACTTCTAAATAGTACTACTTCTGCACCAAATTAGCGAAAGACACGGCGAATTAGGAGAAAACAATTGGTACTCAGCTTACCTTAAAAAATTGAACTCAAGAGTAAAACTACTCAAACAGAGTTGCTGGGTCACTCTTTCTAATGATCATCTCAGTAGAAAAATTTACGAGTATTTCATCTACGTTCGTTACAATTTCCAAAATTTCATGTATGCTCAAGAACGGCTTTTATACCACATTTCCTTGCAAACAAATACTAGCCAAACTATGAACGTCCGAGTTTTCCAGGATCCTCAGTTTATACTCTGCCAACCGAATTTCACATTCAATAAAGGCAAATAGTATGTTGGAAATCGTAGTAATGAAATCGTTCGTGGAAGCCTCGATGTCATCACACGGATATGCACAAATCGGCTGCAAAATTCGAGTTTTCGATTGATTTTGGATGCATTACACAATGAAGTGGTACATATGGAATACCCAACTAAATGGCGACTCCTTAGCGCACGTACTAAAGATTTAGGGAATGCCGCCATTTTTGGGAACATAAGTCACGGCGGCAAGGAGCGATACTTAAACGTTGATGACACCAAATTTTTCTGAATAACGTCATTGATATTTGACGTCATCGGAAATTGCAATACACAGTTCAGTCCAAACTACAGCTCAAATTATTCAAGGCCAAGGAAACTCATATAACATATCGCTACACCCTGAATTCTATCCAGATAAAGCATACCGACTCAGAGGAATGTGGACATAGAACACAGGGAACGTAAAGCATAATTTTGTCACTTGTCACAATTTTGGAAAATATGTCAGTCTTCTAAAATATGTTCAAATATTTGCTCCAAGCTTTTGGATAACGGCTGCCCCACTATTACTCTGCATTTCCGTTGTATTTTGACTTCTTTTTCACTTGCAACACTTAAGATTAGACATAACTTTTTTGTATATTACGATACTATTTGAGCAACAAATAGTTTTAAGCAAAGCATCTAGAGCTCAACGATTCTTGAGATATGTAATTGGAGGGTTGTTAGTTACTGGTATTGTAATATCGAGCTTATTCAAAAGCACTCTAACTTCGGACCGATTGTCTCCCCACCCAAAACGCCAACTTAGCCTTTTTGAAGAAGCACTGCAAATGAGCTTTCAAATAATTATACCGGCTGATACAGTTCAACTACAAAAAGCTGTTTCACAATTCAGCGTTTGGCGCTCAAATGCGGTGAAATGAACGATACAAATATTGACTTTGCTCTTCGCGACCAGCTTTATCGATACCACCAGGGTAGTCAAACTTTTCCGATCCTGCGTCAACAGGTTTTGCAAACGAAGAATACGGAATCTGTTGAAAAAAATATATTCGAGAGTATAATTCTGCCCGAGAGCACAAATTACTCGTTTATGGACACACTGCTTGAGTGCAATAAAACTGTTCTGTTGGGTCCAACAGCAGAACTGCATAAAATTCAACTCGAAGGACTGGAGGCAAATAGGAGTGATTTGTATTTAGGAGAAGATGAAATTTTAAGTTTGAATCAATTTCTTCGGGTTGCTCCAACACACTGGGACCGCACGGGTACTTTTATAAGGCGCCTGACCTCTCTGTTTCATTCTGGCCTGTGTTTACGTGATACTGTAAATTCGACAGAATCACTACGACTTTTTATTTTGCAAAGCAGGATCGCCAGTAAGAGTGTTGTCAGATTTGATGTAAACAGTAATCTCATCATTTCTCTCTATGCTATGGTATCCGGTTGCATTCTTACAGCAGTAACAATATTCATTTTCGAACATGTTCCTTCAATTAATCTTCTATTTGGCTTCTGTCGTAAACCATACTCAACACGAGTTACAGAATAAACAGAATTTTGAAATTGTAAGGTTATAGCTAAAATATTTTACTTTGGTCCTAGGACCCCTTGAAATCTTATATTTTTTAGCTCATTTCCTTGGCTGCTAGTGGTGAAAAATGCATTATATGCCATCCAGCAACCTTAATAGTTCACTTCAAATCGTTGAATTTGTACCCTTTTAGCAACCCTTCTGATGGCGGCTTTATGACGCTGGCCATCGTACGCTTATTTTGTTTTTTCTATACTTCATGTTTTGTCATTTAGCATGCTCAAGTTTTCCTGTTGGGACAGCATATGAGGGGTGTGTTTTAGTATGGTTTTCAATCAATAGAATAAAGCACAAACACAAATGTACAACACACAATTAATAATTTAATTTGAAAATCTTTAATTTAAGATCTGAACACGTTTGAACTATAGAAATTAGCGTAAATTATATTTTACTAGCTAACCAACCCGTCATAAGACTTGGACTTTCTCTGTTCAAGTGTCCTTTCCTTATTGTATTTTTTTTGTATTTTTTTTTTCGAAATTCGCCAATTGGCCTGGTCAACTGTGGTTGTGTTAGTGAATGGGGGAGGGTGGTTTTGGCCTGTGAGTTGACTAGG
>JAQFYP010001379.1:0-15797 GCA_034694865.1 Bilobella braunerae
AACAATCCCTTCGTAGAAAGACTGCAAACTATGAAAGCATTATTGTTATTATATAAAATGAAAGTTATTTTTTTAATTAATTTTTTTTATAATAAATCAAAAAACCATCTTATTTACAGTTAGTTAGGGATGCCTCCAAAATGGTCATTCTGTTCTAGTAAGGGCTAGTGAGGCTCCGGAAAAATAGATGCTTTGAAAAATAGGTTTAAAAATTTGATGCCAACTTTAAGAAAAGATACCATGAAATGTCTTACTGTGCTAGGTGAAAATAAACAAGAGAAAGGAAAGTAGGTTTGTCTAGAAGACAATTTCTAAAAAAAAAATGACACAACTTAAATTATTTACGCCTCTGCTTTCTCCCAAATCCCGAGATATTTCCCAGTATTTCCGGTTTTAGCAGTATTAAAAATTCTCCTTGCTCACTCACCCTTAACACTAAAGTGCATGAGTGGCTTTTGCAACTTTTCAGGACACAAAATCCCATTTCAAGTAGAATGCACGCCTTGCTCTTATTATATGAATTGGGAAATACAAACAACGGAAGTTTGCGTCTTCAAGCTGAACAAACTCCTGAGCTCTGATTAGGTAGTACGAGAGTACAGAGAGAATCATAAATCTCTCGTCCACTCTCAATCTGTTGAATTGAATTGAGACGAATTGGAAGTTTCCAGTCCATTGTGTCGAGTTTGATTGAGTTTGGGCACTAATACTTTATGGAACGCTCTGTATTCATGAAATTTTTTTTTATATATATTTTAACATATTTATAACAAATACTATAGCTACTTATGAAGCGCTTTGTATTCTGCAAGAAACTCCAGTCATCAGTAATTTTAGTAGAGCTGGCGATACGAAAATTTTGAAATTAGTTCTAGCAAAACGTTTGAAGGCACTGTACTTTCAAAGGAACACTTCATCAGTGATTTAGCAGAACTTGCTTTCACAATTTTATGTCAACATTGGACGCTTTTGAAACGCTCTGTATTCTTTAAGTGACTCTTTTAGTTGTCATCAATACTTAAGTTAGACCTTTTACTTATTTTTGACTGTAGGAGTTGAAAATTTTATCATCAATACTTATGAAGCGCTCGGTATTAAATTACCCTTTATCATCAATTACTTCACGAACACAATATTTTAAGTTACATAAAAGTACAGAGACTTTAATTAATAAGATTTAGAGTAGGTGTCAAAGGATTAAGTGAGTTTTGACAGTTTCAAAAAGCTTTTCGACTTCATTTTTCTATTGAGTCAATTCCCTTGTGAAAATAGAGAATTACTTTCTCCTAACTGAAAATTGATTTGAAATTAATCGCTTTCTCCACCTCGGAAGCGATGTAATGCTCTTGAATGAGGCAAATTGGGCTGGAAAGAGAAAGCGAATTTTGGAAGAGAATACCGAGCCTTTCATATCGCTTTTGCACAGTCGAACCAATAATCCAATAGAATCCAACTAATCAACATCCACTTTCTCCTTTCTCAGCAGTTGATCCAGCCGCGCACCACTCGAATCAAGGCTTTCTTCATCTTTCAGCTGCATCAAAACCCCTCTGTCAGCACCGCCGCTTTGCACTGCCACTGGAATTATGACTCATTCAAATTCAATGCACGCTTAACTTATTTATTAAGTCAGATCCACAAGAAAAACAATCCCATGAGGCTCCCCCTTTCACTGCAACTGGACCTACAATTTTCCTTGGCCGCGGTGAAAGCACGGCGAACTTATGCAACGCCGTTCAGAAAGTGAAAGGACTGAGAAATTGTGCCGCGCCAAAAGTAGCGGGGAAAGCAATGAACAGTTGTACAACGCCTTTCAAAAGTAGTAGCGAAAGCACTTGGAAATTGTACAGTAGCTTTCAATGCAGGCGGTTAAACTATTTGGAAATTATTAAAACTATCGGTGAAAGTAGTGGTGAAAGCACTCTCATTTTTTGCAACACCGTTCAAGACTAACGCTGAAAGTAGTGGTGAAAACATTCTGATTTTTTTGCAGCACCGTTCAAAACAAACGGTGAAAGTAGTGGAGAAAGCATTCTGATTTTCTTGCGACACCGTTCAAAACAAACGGTGAAAGTAGTGGAGAAAACATTCTGATTTTTTTGCAACACCCTTCAAAGTTAATGGTGAAAGTTGTGGAGAAAGCATTCATACATCGCCTTCAAAAACATGAAAATTGTCAACACATGACGCAACAGCAGCGTGAGACCGTGCTAACTTTTTTAAACAAACGGTGAAAGCAGCGGGAAATTGTATAATACAAGTTGAGGCACAGTGGGAGACTGTAGCGTACCTTTCAAAACAAACAGTGAAAGTACACGGAAATTATACACCTGCAAAAGCTGTTAAGGTAACAAAATTATACATTGCCTTCCAAAACTATGTCGAAAATTGCTACAATGCCAAAGTGTTACCCACAATTTCTCAACTTATTTGCAGTAAATTTTGGACTTTGTCACTTAAAAATGCCACTGTATTGCATTTCATTACCAATCAAACCCCAATCAACACTCTAGCTTCAAATCAAGAAACATTCGATAGAATTGAGCTCTAACAAAAGTTTATGGGCTTGCAATTTTTAGCACTCATGTCAACCACACATGTTCTGTACGTTCTGAAAGGCTCTGTATTTTTTGACAATGAAATTCTCTAGTTCTGGCCAAATTCTATCATAAAGAAAATGACATAAATCAATAACGGTTATCAAATATTTTTGGTCATCTTTTAGCATTCATGTTAACAACATATTGCTATTGCTCTTGAAAGGCTCTGTATCTTTTCAAAAAAATTGTATTAATATTAAATAAATTAAGGCCACATCAACTATCTCTACCCAAATTTTTCCTTAACGAAAATACAAAAATCATGCACCTGAACGTTGGCAAGTATTCTTAACGTAAGTAAGACGTAACAATTTTTTGTGTGTTTTGAAAAGTTTTTTTTTTTTTAAGATTAAGGCCGTATTCGTTATATAAGAAAATGGAGAATTCCACCCGAGGGTCGATTTGAATTGGGTGAAGTAACTATGAGCGACGTTAATCAGAAAGGAATTGCGATTTGAAGATGAAAGTTTTTCTCGTATATTTTTTCCTTGATCAAATAAATATTCGAGGGCACGCGCCTCCTGGAGCGTTTTCCATTCTGCACAACGACATTAAGTGAAGGAGAGCCCTCAAGATCCTCAGGAATGTTTTAAATTTCAAAAAATTATTCCCGGGGATGTTATTTAAGCAGAGCCAGAGACGATTTTTTTTTGCTTTCGAAGGCCCCACATTTTCTTCGAAATTTGAGAGGCTTTTTGGAATTTACGAAAATCTTCTTTCATTACTTCAATTACACACTTGGTGACTTTTAACAAATTATCGCCGCGGCTTATTTCCCATTTTCAAAATTTGACACTCAAAATGCGTCAACTCAGCGAAAAATATTTACTGATAAATTTTCAAATCAGGAATAAAACTAAGTCAAGTAAGCGGAAAATATTTGTTGGCAACTGTTCTGTTGTAAATTCGACAATTTTTGTAAACAAAAATTACTTTAAAACTTACTTTAATTTTTTATTTTGATTCAAAAGCTGTTTTAAAAAATCGTTTTTGAAGTGTTATTTTGAATATTTTTATTTCAAACCATAGGAAGTTACTTATTGTTAGTGAGTAAAAACTAAAAAATAGAGATTGTGAATAAATTCTGCTGTAAACCCTGGAGCATCAGAGAAAAAACTGTAGTTTATCGTGAAGCGCTCTGTACAATTTTAAAATGCCCGTGACACTCCTGTGTGAACTCTTGTGTTAAAAGTAAACAATTCGGTTACAAAACGTCCTCAAATATGTTTAGAGCAGAAATCAGTCCTTAAAGCCTTTAGCCACATTTAATCAAAAATATACCGAGCGATTCTTAAAAACCAATTTTCTGCTTTACCTTCGACAATGAGGCCGGTTGAGAGCGTTTTGCTTCCAAATCCATTTGTGCCCTTGCACACATAGAGTCCGCCATCCCCTGCTAATACGCCTTTGATCCTTAGTTTTTTCGGCGTAACACGGAAGCGATCCCAGGCGAGCGTGATGCTATCCCCATCCTAGCAATAAAAAAAAATGCTCTGTACATTTGCTGGAAATCCATTTACAAATGAAAGTAGTTCACTTTGACTTCTCGGATTACGTAAATTGAATTAAATAATCCTACCAACACCAAAATGTTCGTTTTTTGTTCAGAAATTTTGCTCCGACCAGATTCGAAATTTGAGCCAAATGGGAGGGAGCCAATTGACATTTCCGTCCGCAGCGCACAACTCATCTGAATCAATATTTTCCTAGTCACTCCTTACCCAACCGTCACTCAATTTTAACTTCAAGTTGAACTTCAGTTCAATTTTCAACGACGCAAATGGAAGAGAGGAAAAAATGCTCTGTACTTATTTACCAACTGCTCCAGTCCCGAGGGACAAAGCATCAAATCTCGGTCCACTTTTTAACACTCAAAATTGAAACATTGAATTAAAAAAATGTATCATTTAAAAAAAATTCTAAAATGTACCATTTACAAAAAAAAAATACATACATTTTTTCAAATTTTACAAATTGGATCGCTTTTCAAACAAGTTTTTAAGGGTCCACTTTATCTTTTTCCATTCGTAGTAGACTTGGAGCGAATAGCCCGAGTCAATGGGACAGTCCATCCGTACGCAGTAACCCCGATTTTGGCCCGGTAGCTCGACGGCATCTCATTGGTGACAGGAGGCGGCCCTGAAATTTTAAAAAAGATTCTAAAAAAAAATCAAAATTTTCATAAAAAAAATTTATGAAAAAGAACAATTAGAGCAAGATATTCAAAAATGCTAAAGTGCAGAGCCTTCCTTAATTGCAATTTTTGTGTTTTCCACTTTCAAAACCTTCAGCTTTCATTATGTAAAAAATATGGCGAAATTAGTCTCGAATTAGAAGTTTATATATTTTGAAGTTCAAAAAAACTTGATACGCTTGTTGTAAATATCTTATAATTACACATTGTAATACAATATTATTTTTTTTAATAAACGTTTGAAATTTGGTTTAAATTGTCCAAAAAGAGAAAGTTGATGAAATTTCGGTGAAAGATGGGAGAATTTCGATTTAGGATAAGCTCATCAAAATGCAAAAAGGTATGAAAGAGCGGTCGTATAAATAATGAAGTGTTTGGCTGTGCCTCACGGAATTGGAAAAGTTACTTCATCCACTTTCTCAATCATCCACTTTCTCAAATAGAACAGCTTGACTTTACAGTGTTCCGTGTACAGTGCCTTTCAAAATAAATTCATTACTTTCCTCAATCCTTCTCTCATTATCTGCACAGAAGCAGGAGTAGCGACATTTCATACGTCGACGATGTCACCGTAGTCAATCATTTTAATGAGGAAAGTTGTGCTGGTGCATCGTGTTGTGTTGCAATAAGTGAGCACTCAGTCAGCCCAACACTAATTCACTTCACCATCAGCCAACGATCCATCACCATCATCACTATCTCTTTTCTAAAAATTCTTGTTCTAAAATTGTTTTGAAACAACACATTTTTTTAAAACCAACATTTTGTCGACTTTCGAAAAAGGTTCGCTACGTTGTAAGCACGACGCAAGTGCGAATCAGGACCAGTTTTAACAAGTTTTTTTTTCTTTTTTTTAATTAATAATTTTGCTAAAAAATTAGCTCTTATTATCGTCACGACTGTTTTTTCGTCCGTCTCGTATTCAAAATCAATTACAACTCAATTTAATATCCACATATCGAGCAATCAATCAATTTTATGATAAAAATTATGACAATATTTATCAGTTCTGTACAAGCTTATTTTATCACTTTTAATGTGATATTGACGGTATTTTTCAAAATTGCTCAAAATTTTAAGGGCTCATAAGCCCTCGGGACACTCTTTCGAAATTGGAATTTGTTTGTCGTATTTTGTTTTGCATCATTTTTCTCAAAATGAGAAGCTCCAATTCCCCTTGGCTAGGCATGATGCTCACTTATGATTTTTTCAGAATTTTTTAAAATTTTGAAATTATTTTTAGTGGCCAAACAAAGCCCACCCTATAACGGATATATAATGCTTTGGAATTTGGATCCTGATATCCTAGGATAGCCTTGCTTGGCTAGTTTCAAGCAATATGACCTTTACAATGGTATAGGTTGCTGAAATTAAACAAATGCCCATCTCTACTGCTGAGGATATGAAAGTGCGGGTGAGTTTTTGTGTGACCTTTCCCCTACTACCCTGCCTCTGTCACGCACTCACGATAAGAGAATTCCGCTTTTACTATATAAGAACATTTTATTGTAGGTGATCTTGCTGAACTTGAAATGTATATTTTTTATCAAACCTTTGCTACTTTCAGTTCCGTTTAAAATTATTATTAACTCTCTATATTTAACTTTCGTTAAAATTTGCTAGTTTTGGATTTACAGCTCGGTTATTTGAATTATTTAAGAAGTTTACTAATTTTAATAGTTCACTATTCTCCTGAAAAAAAAAACAGTATTAAAAATCATTTGAGGAGCAAAAAAAAGCTGTTTTGACTTTGTTTCGGTCTTTCGGGAACTCTAAAAACTCTAATTAACTCTAAACTCTAATTATATATGAGAAGATTTTGTTTTTTGCATCCTTATCTCCACTTGAAATTTCTTCTCACTATTGATATTAAACTTATGTTACCTCTAAGCACCGTTTAAAATTATTATTAACTTTATATAATTTAACTTTACTTATATTTTTGCCAGCTGCAGTTTCGGTACTCTCCTTTCAATTATTTAACTAGTTAGTATTGTAATAGTTCAGCAGTTTTTTGAAAATTCCGATTCCAGGCTTTTAAGAAAGACTCTGTACACGGTCGTGACAAGGGATGGCGGAGGAGGGTTTGAAAGCTAGGAGTAATTAACGTAGTTTATGAACTCCCCTGTGGGAAGGGAGATTTTAGAAAATGGAGCAAAACACATCCAGCATGGTAGCTGTCATTTTTGAATATTTAATTAGGCTGTACTAAATTCCCTTTTTTTCTAAAACATACCTCTTCTGTTCTAAAAGTTTTTGAAAATGCGAAAGCAAACCCTCAAAATTCAAACAAAGCGTTTTCTCTGGCTAAATAATAATAAAGGGGATAATGGAGAAAGTTGGTGAAAAGGAGAAGAGAGCGGGAGATAAAAGAGAATGGGGAAAAATCTTATCAAAAGGAGATTTGTCATTTCAGGGAGAAAATACTTCCCGCTTAGAACCCAATCTTCCCCGTTAACCTTCACTTTGATCTAAAATGTACAGAACCTTCCAAAAGTGAGGACAACACGACAACCCCTAAATACCTGTTTTCAATTAAAAAAAAACTGGGACCGGATTTTGAAGAGATTTTTTGAAAAACTTAAATTTTTTATAATAAAGTACAGAGCCTTTCAAGAGTACATCTCAAAAACCACCTAAATGTATTTGAGCATCATTGCCTAAAATCTATTTTAATTTAAAATAAAAAACTAAAACCGTTTCTGTTTATCAAACTATACATAGCCTTTTAAAATTATCTTATAAATCAGAATGCCGTAAATGCCTACAATCAAACCTCGGCACTTTGCACTCGCACTCGCACTCTTTGAGCACTCCCCACTCCCCCTCCTTACAAGTACAGAGTGCAAGCGGGCGAGTGCATTGGTTGTTTGAAAGCGGGGAGAGTGCAAGCGGCGAGTGCTTGGGTTTTCCTGAAAGCGTGCAGAGTGCAAGCGGGCGAGTGCTGTGGTTGATCAAAAGCGGGGGGAGTGCAAGCGGCGAGTGCTTGGGTTTTCCCTAGAGAGTGCGGAGTGCAAGCGGGCGAGTGCTGAAGTTGGGCGTGGGCGTGCAGAGTGCAGGAGGGCGAGCGCTAAGGAAAGTGCCGATCTGGCTTTAAACTAATGAGCAAAAAGGCAACAAAATTATTCTCCCGCCGTTTCTTCAATTCTCAAACTAATTAGTACAGAGTTTTTTTTTAGAAAGGCGCGAATAAAATCAACAGCTGTTTTGGACTAAAATTGAACTCATAGTTAAAATAACTCATAGAAATAGTTCCAATTTGGATAAATCAAGCACATGATGTCTCGAAAAGTTGAAAAGAATTGGTAAGCAGTGTATTTCTATTTAGTATTACACACTATTAATTACTTTTGAGCCATGCTAGCAAATCAAGAGGCACGAGACAATCATGATTGTCTTTTAGTTAACCTAATTTAAATATTTCTAGTGGATATTGGAATCAAAAGAAATTGGCGGACAAAAAATATGGACATTGTGACGACAGACCGCAAGACCATGATCCCAGGTTTCGTCAGGACTTGATGGTCAAGAATTTGGTTGGAACCGGCCATGTCGAGTCTCGGTCTCTCCCTCTTGGACGTCCTGAAGATTATGCACAAAAACTTGATTCATTTGTGAATCGAAGTGTTCTTCCGAAAATGAATCATCACTCTTGCCAAGATGCTCCATCACGTCTACAGGACCATTTGATACAAGACTCAAACGAACAAGTGAAATCACTCGGTGACCTTTCCAACCAGGAAATTATTGGAGTAGATCTTGAGTTCCACAAGCAATTTTCTTATGATGGTGAGTTTCTAGAGACAATCATGATTGTCTAGTCCACTTACTTTTTTAATTTCTAATTTCCGTGTTTCCTTAGTATTCATTTGTATCGTTTCGGCTAGTACACGCGAAGATTGCTATATATTTGATGCCATACAGAAAAGCACACGTGGATTTTTGATCTTCGACTTCAAAAAGACATTGGAATCTCCGGATATTGTCAAGGTATTTTGCGGCATGGATAACGACGTATTACGTCTTCAGAAGGACTGGGAATGTCACATGATTGGTAAGTTCTCTCGCACAGGAGACACAAGACATACATGTATGTCTCTAAGCTTGTCCCTAACCAATTTTATCTGTTTTCAGGTGCAGTTGATATCCAGGACATGTTCTGTGTATGGAAAAGCAGACACCCAGACGATTGCTTCGAAGAATGCTGCGAAACTATTCGGAAAAAACAACTGGAGAAAATGAAACCGCACGACACAATGACTTTAAAACAAGTTTTTTTTGATTACATGAAACCCGGGCTGGACTTCTTTCTCGATGTGTTCGTCAAAACGAACTTAAAAAAAAATCATTTAGCTACACTGTCGGACTGGAGGATGCGCCCATTGCACCAAGACTTGTTGAACTACGTGAAGAATGATACATCTTATTTGATCAACATATTTGACCTTCTAAAAATACCATCATAATTTTGGAGACATTCATGAATGTCTAGGTTTATCATTTTAGATAGGGGAATCTGGACTAAGAGAGGCATATACCATGGCAATTCCAAAACTAATGAAGACTGCCACTCTTCAATCGTACGCATTGTCTTCATTTCCCTCATCAGCCATCGGGAAAATAGTTTTCAAGTGGAGGGAGTTTTTGTCCTTGGGCCTTGATACTCCACCGGATTCTATCCTACAGGCCAAGTACGTGAATAGATTTGTTGATGATCTGGAAAGCGCATTAAACACCGTGGGAGACATTGATCCTGTGAGCACTGAAGCTGTATTGCCCGTTCTTAAGAAGTACTGCGTAGGATTGAATCATTTTCGCAGCGCGAAACCAAAAGTATTTGGTTTTCCGCCTATCAAAGTCGTTGCAAGAGAAAGAAGCCATTAGATATTGCCACAACTGCGGATACAAAGGTCACGTTGTAAGTGGTCATAATTTACCTGATGAAATTGTCACTGAAAATCTAATTTTTTTTCTACGATAGGCTTGGTGGTGTCCTTTCCCGAAGGACAGAAATCGTACAAGGGAAATGGCGGCCTTGCCGGAGAACAAGGATTCTAAGCAAAAACTAGGAGTTCGCAGATATGAGAAATGGGTGGCCAATAAAGGAAAACCTTCATCAACTTTACCACCATGGAAGCGTTTAAATTAGGTCCCGACCCGACGCTCTTCTCTCTACTAAAAAAAGCTTCCATTTGTAAATAAAAACAGATAAACATGTTTATCTCGGCTAACTTAGTATTTTTAAGTTTATTTAAGTTTTATTCGTAATTCAAGTTTGAAAATTTACAAAAACGTAATAGTTGACAAAATGTGAATTGCTCCAAATCCATTATCCAGTAGTGATCAGTATTTAGGAGCAGCAAAGCTAATGCTGTTGGAAAGTTTAGTAGAAAGTTCTAGCTCCGTATCTGCTCAGGTTTAAAAGTTGTAAAAATTTCTAAAAAAAATAATGTTATATTTCAGAAAAACGTGAATTGCTCCAAATCGATTATTCAGTATTGATCAGTATTTAGGAACAGCAAAGCTAATGCTGTTGTAAAGTTTAGTAGAAAATTCTAGCTCCGTATCTGCTCAGGTTTAAAAGTTGTAAAAATTTTCTAAAAAAAATAATGTGATATTTCAGAAAAACGTGAATTGCTCCAAATCGATTATTCAGTAATGATCAGTATTTAGGAGCAGCAAAGCTAATGCTGTTGGAAAGTTTAGTAGAAAATTCTAGCTCCGTATCTGCTCAGGTTTAAAAGTTGTAAAAATTTTCTAAAAAAAATAATGGGATATTTCAGAAAACCGTGAATTGCTCCAAATCGATTATTCAGTATTGATCAGTATTTAGGAGCAGCAAAGCTAATGCTGTTGGAATGTTTGTCAAAAAATTCTAGCTCCGTATCTACTCAGGTTTAAAAGTTGTAAAGTTTTTCAAAAAAAAAAAGTTATATTTCACAAAATTGGAAATTGCTCCAAATCCACTATTATTAAAATAATATTAAAGCAACAAATTCATCCACATTCATTTCTACATCGTAAGGAAGTCAAATAATTTGTGCGGGAAAACCAAAGAGACGTCTTTTCCATGTTTCTGACCGCCGTGCCGTGACTCTGCCTGTTGCCTCTTCCTCTTCAAACACCACTTTGTTTTTCTTTCTTGTAGAACATTTAATCTCAAACTTTCTGTCAAAAATTAACAAATGATAGACTGTTTAATCGTTTGTTAGACATCTTCACCAAAATCACTACAATGGAAGACGAAGACGTAGAAGGCAGAATCGAAATTGTTGACCTTGGCACAGATGACCCGAGTCCTACGATCACAAGTGGCTGTAGCGTTGGTAACAGCAACGGTACTCAAACCTCACAATCCTCCATTACAGTAGAATCGAAAAAACAACAACGCGCATACAAAAGACGAGAAAAGACGTTACAGAAGTTGAAGGGGGTTTTAGTACAGCGGCCTTTTCCGAAAACACCTTATCCTAACCACTGTGAGTACCTTGGACATCGTACTGATAACAACAATGCCGTGTATCAATGCACCGTTGAGGGCTGCGCTGCTACTCTAACATCAACAGCAAAAAATCCAAACTGGAACATTAAGCGTCATCTCGAACAAGTGGTAAGGTGCTCAATACCTGAAGCCGATAGACAAGCATGCTTGTCTCTTTTTCTTATAAACATCTATGTGGCTTATAAGGTTAACTATTATTACAGCATAAATTGGAATTTGAACAAAAATCAACCGAAACGAAGACTCAAGTTTCTATTTTAGCGTCATCCCGGTTGCCAAAGGGTGTCAATTCTGTGCGTACATACAATCGGAAGGACCCGATACAACTCCTTTTCAACAAACGATTGATGGACTATGTGTTCATCGGTGGCAGACCGTTTAACACGACAACAGATGTCACTTTCATTAATCTGTTGCGAGTACTCGACAGTAAGATACGCATTCCATCACCACGCACACTTACCAGATGGTTAGGAACCGAAAGCAAGAAAATGGTAAAATTGTTATCAACAAGTATGATGTTTAGGGATACTTATCGTTTGTTTTCGGATTCTAGATGCGAAAGAAATGCGCAAGACTTGCCACTGTACCATCCGTACATTTTTCACTCGATATTTGGTCAACCAAGAGAAGGGAGTCTGTTCTGGGAGTGAAGGTACAATACTTGGACAATGACTGGAGACTCATGAACGAGACGATTGCATTCATGGCGTTTTCCGAATCACATTCTGGCGAGAATATTAAGGAGAAGTTTGACATAATCACTGATGCGGTTGGGATTAAGGCACAACAAGTATGGGGCTGTTGCCATACGCTTTTAATGAGATAATCATGATTATCTAATTTGTTTTGTCAGTTTGGACTTATCTTAACTGACAATGCAAGCAATGTCATAAAAGCCTTCGAGGTGGAAGATCCTGATAACTTATCCTATGATGATGACACTGAATCAGAAAGCGAAGATGAGGTGGAAGGAAGTGATGATGAAAATTGGGAAACAGAACCTGAGCTAGAGGTTTTAGATGCTGTAAATCTTGCTGATGAAATAACTGATGACGAAAATGTTAATATTGAATCAATACTTCCTGTGTTTGAAAACGCTGAGGAAAGAATGTCCTGCATTGCTCACACTCTTCAATTGGCTGTCAAAGATGGATTCAAAGCTGATAATGAAGCAAGAAGCCTTGTTTTGAGATTCAAGTCAATGGTCAATTTCTTTACAAAATCGTCGCATTGGAGCAACTTAAAACTTAGAAAACTTAAGCAACTCTCAGGCGGATTAGACATAATCAAACCAGGAGAGACAAGATGGAACTCCATTCTTTTTGGGTTGGAGCGGGTATCTGAGGTATGCGCAGTGTAGACAATCATGATTGTCTTTGATTCATCTTTGAAATTGGCTCTTAACTGTACTCATTTTTAGGATTCATTTGCACATGCGTTACGTAACACCCTTCTTGAAGCTAAACCAAAAGCAAGACGTCCACCAGCGGCTTTCAAAACAAATGAGTCAAATTCTGTGAGCTGGATCGTTAAAATCTTAAAGCCGATTCAAATTCTAACAGATAGATTGCAGTCCGATAATGTGACATCTTCTCTAGTGATTCCTGAAATTATGGCAACGTATAAAGGTTAATAAAAATCATTTCATTAAGATGGCAGTGACAGTGCTGAATTAAAATTGATTTTTATAGATATCCACGAGTTAGAAACTCCAAAATTTAAGGAAATGAAAAGGGCTTTACTTTCTGCAATCGAAAGAAGGCTTAAAAACGTCTTCTGTTCCAAGTGGTATTTGATGGCTACTGTTCTGGACCCAGCATATAAGCTTCTTCCTTTCGAAGGTTTGAGACATTCATGAATGTCTAATTTACTAACTACGTCTCAATTATGTTTAAATCATTTTTTCAGTCCGCTTGGAAGAATCAGAGGTTTTAGAAGAGAAACTTCCAACCGTTTCTCAGATTCACAAGCTCTTGTCCTCAGCATGTAGAGACATTGATCCATCTGATACTGACACGTTGTCAAGCAGTCAAGAAAGTATGACTGACTCACAAAAACTGAAATCAGATTCCTCTAAGAAAGGATTTTTCAAGCATGTGAAAAGAAGTAAGCCAGATGCCCCAAGAAATGAAGTGTCAGAGCTGGATCGCTATTTGGAGCTAGAAGTAGACGAGGCTACTAACGTCTTGGATTTTTGGAGAGGAAACTCAAATTTGTTTCCAAAGTTGTCGGTTTTGGCAAAAAAATATTTGGGCTTCCCGGCTACAACTGGTTCTGTGGAAAGGATTTTTTCGATTGCTGGTGCAATTTTGCGAATTCGTCGTTCTGATATTCCAATCAATCGCGTAGCACAACTTCTTACGTTTCGAGAGGAAAGATTACTGGAACTTAAACAACAACATAATTTCGGAACCAAATGAAGTTTTAGTAGACATTCATGAGTGTCTTGAATTCTTCGTCATACCTTTCTTAAATGATGATGAGTCATGACAGCCTATAACTTGTAATGTAGCCGGTTGTGCCTTAGACATTCATGAATGTCTTGATTTCCATTTACATATGTTTCCTAAGTGAAATGAAATTAAATAAATGTCGCGTATTGAGTATAAAACACTTTATTGTTCTCTATTATTGTTGATTGATTGATTGACATTGGCGCATGCTCAGTCGAACTGCGAGTGCGAGTGCAGCGCGCGAGGTTGACTGTAGAGAGTGCAAAGCGGGCGAGTGCTGAGATTTTGCGAAAGCGGGTGAGTGCAAGAGGCGAGTGCTTCAGTTTTGGTAGAAGCGTGCAGAGTGCAGGCGGGCGAGTGCTGTGGTTGGTCGAAAGCGGGGGGAGTGCAGGCGGCGAGTGCTCAACTTTTCCCTAGAGAGTGCGGAGTGCAAGCGTGCGAGTGCCATAGGGGTTCGGAAGAGTGCAGAGTGCAAGCGGGCGAGTGCTTGGGTGGCCCCAGGGAGTGGGGAGTGCCGGAGTGCGAGCGCACAGAAAAGTGCCGAGCTTTGCCTACAATTATCATTTGAGAAAAAAAATACATCAAACAATGCTGTCCCACTGCCCTTCACTAGTCGATACCTTAAATCCACCTTACATTTCGTGTAAAAATGAAATATACAGAGACTTTCGAAAGGACATAAAATGTTGAACATTTAATGCGACATTTGGAAGAAAATGGTCAATAAGGATTTGAGCTTAAGTTTGTGCAGCAGAGAAAGTAACTCTTTTACAACTCTAGTTCTGCCCTCTCTCTAGTTTGAAACTCTCTGTATACTGGTAGGTGAACTGTTGGATGGTTACTTCCCCCTACTCTCGTTTACAAGTCAGCAAGAGTCGCTGGAGGCTTAATCGCAACGGAGATCACTATATTTCATTTCAAACGAGTCTCCAGCCCCCACTTTCTCCTATTTGAACAAATTGCTCTGTTCTGAACAAGGAGAGGGGAATCTATTCTGTTGTGAACAAGGGGGTGGGGAGGAGAGGTGTCGAAATTCAAATAGATAGAAAAAGCCTTTTGTTAATTAATTGTTACTGAATGGACAGCTGTCGACCATCTTTTCTAGATCAAACAAGCTAAGGGCCCCATCCTGCTTATCCAAAGCTAAGGGCCCACTTGCAGCATCTCTGCTAAGGGCCTCCTGAGGCCTCCGACTAGCATCCGTTTCGAATCGTATCTTTTAGAAATATTTTGAATTGCGGATGTACCCTTTTATAGCCAAGGGCCGAGGAGGCCCTTATGGAACCCTTAAAGGGCCCCTTTCAATAACCTCAAATTTTGTGTCATTTGAAATTGACTTTTGAAGATGGAAAATTGAGAATGACGAATTATTTTTTTCAGGATTGTAGTGCTTTGAGGGTAGGAATTGAAAATGGAAGTGCTCTGATTCTGAGGTTTCTTAGATAGGACATTTGGTAAGAATCGGCGTGACAAAGGGCTTTTGAAAGGCCCCCATGATTGATTTCGGCAGAAATTTCCAAATGCCACCTCTCGAGTCCAATGAATGTCAAGATTGGTGGATTGACTTGAGAAGATAAATTGAAGGTTGCGGAGACAATGGGAGGATGATCTTGAGTCTTTATTGTTAAGGGCACTATCACATGACCACATGGGCCCTTTGAGCAAAGCCAAAATAGGAGGGGGCCCTTTGAATAAAGCCAAAATAGGAGGGTCCCTTAAGAGCTTTTGCATAGGAACAGATCCACAAAGAACAAAGAAGGGTTTATGCTTCAAGTCAAGGCGGGCAGTATGAATGGACATAAAGGATTTATACCATGATTATTCAAAGAAAAGCTTTTATTAGGAATGTGCGTTAAGGGCCCCCGATGAATGTTAAAGATTCGCTAAACCCACAGCTAATCCACCGGGTATTTTCAAGGACAAATTTGTAAAATCTAAATTTTTAGAATTTTAAAATTAACATTGCTACCCACGGCCTGTAGTCCAGGGGGTTAGGACACTTGTCCTAGCTTGGGTGTTCGGGGTTCGATTCCCCGCAAGAGCGG
>JAQFYP010001380.1:0-15788 GCA_034694865.1 Bilobella braunerae
TAATTCGAGCATCTCATCATTGGTATCTCATCTCCACTCATCGTCACACACTTGATTAATCACCTACGTTCACTTCAATAACATTGAATTGAATGAATTTCGAGGAGAATGGAAATTGAGTTTTACTTTTTAGTTTGATTTGTCAATTTTAATTGATAACAACGCTCCTTTTAACCCTGGAAATACGTCTCGCATTGTGCAAAGTGGAAGATTGTAGCGGCTTGACCATTTTCTTTACTAATGTGACATAAATTGTTAGATAACTTTAAGTTAACTATTAAATGTTGCAAAAATAAAAAAAGGTATTCAAGTATTATAAAAGTTTTCATTTTTATCAAGGCCCTTTCAAATTAAAATTAGAATATTCAAAACTATGGAACCGTAATGAAGAAGTAATGTGGACTACACGCGTTTGGGGTAGATGTTTCTGACAGTGAAATTTGCAGTTCTAGTACATTGATTCTGATTTTAAAAGTCCTTACATGTTTTGTATTTTTTTTTTATTTAAAACAAATTAAGACTAAATAAGATAGCTTTATTAAACTTGATTGACCCTTTTCTTCAAATTGCATTTGCATTTGTTTTTGCAAAAATCTATTTTTTTTTCTGATGTCGCAAGTGTTGAATGGAACGCATAGGTAGGGTGGAAATTACCAAGGACCACCACTTTCCTCATTTTGGTGACTCCAAGGGCCAAAGTTGTGGTGTTCGGTTTTTTGTCAGATTTGATTATTGTGATTCCAATGACATAACTGAACTCAATGAAAATTAAAAAACAACCCAAGCCAATTTTTGTTTACATTTTCTTTACTCTTCCATGTCTTAGAATTTGTTTGTATTATTATAATACGCTAGTTGGTAACGTAGGTTTTGGGTTTATTTTAGATCAAAATTTCCAACCGCATTTGGTCTCAAGGTTCCAAAATTTGTTATGCAAAACTATATCGTCACAATACTCTAAAAAATGTGGGATTTTAAGGATAAGAATTTCCAACTAATAGTACAACATTGCTAAAAAATACATGACGCGTCATAAGCACACGTCAATGCAAAACGGAAGTACACGCAACAACTGGAACTTCCTAAAATGCAATATTAATTATTAAGTGGCGTAGTAGCTAGTTTATGGGAATGTTTTGTGCGTCCGTCTGTCTGCCCGGTTGTGCAATAACTCTCGAACGCGTTAACTTTTTTGAAATCTGTTTGCGGGAGAATATTCTCGGGGTCAGGATTAAAATCAAATTGGAAAATGTGTCATGTGGGTCTCCCCCTTCTCACCCATTTCAATGACATGAGTTATCCCAAAACCGAAAAACTGTCGTTTTTTCTTGGATTTTTGCTAGTTTTGCTTTAAATAAAAAGTTATTGTAGTCTGAATAACCCAGGCGACTCCTGACCTCAATTCTATGACCGCCAAATTACCCCCAAAACCAAAATTTAGATTTCTAGATTTCTCTAGAAATTTTTATATTTTACATGAAATAAAAAATTAGAATAGACTTAAAGACCACTTAAGTGACCACTGACCCCTATTTCAGGACCCCCTAAATAGCCCCCAATACCGAAAAATTGGATGTTTCAAAAATTGGAGGAGATATTCAAGTTTTGAAGTTTAAAATTGCACGGGAGAAAATACGGGAGTCCTGCTTCTAAGTTTCTCTTTCACCTAGTTTTTCCTCTTTCGCTCAATCTTGAGTTGAGAAAAAAGAAAGTGAGTTGTGCAAGAGATGGTGACCTTTACTCTCCTCACGTAACTGCCACAATTCAAATTTGAATATCTACTTCAATTTTACAATTCTACTGTCAATTTTTAATTAGCAGAAATTTCCAATTAGGATATTTTTTAGGACCCGTTGGCCTACCAAACCGCATTGGTCCCGACGTGAAACGCAGGGGACATCAGAAAATGTTACCTTGTTAGAAGTTGCAAATAAGACAAGCAATCATGCACGTGGCCTTGGCACTAATATGTCAAACGTGGTTGTAAGGATTGGACAGTGACCTCCACTGCCCAGGCCTTAACTAAAGGAATAAAGGGGACAAACGGGTACTTAAGGGGCTCTTTGGCCCAAGGCTGGGTTTATTGAACCCTTAAAAGCCTAACCTATGCCCTCTAGGGCTAATCTAAATCATATGACCTAAGGCCTACTTTAACCTATGCCCTTAAGGGGCCTAAACAAATACATAAGGCCTATGGCCGAGAAAGGGAATGGGGGAGCCTTAAGGGTAGAACCACTCCTGGTTCTGCACCATTCCTGGCGCCAGTGCCAATCCTGGCACTTGTGCCAATCCTGGCACTTGTGCCACTCCTGGCGCAAGCCACTCCTGGCTCAAAGGGACTGAAGGGTGAAGGGGGCACTTGACCTTGGACATCCTTGGATGGAGAAGGTTGGGTGCCACGGCGAGGCGAGTCCTGCTCCTAGCTCTTGGAGTTCCTGCCTCCTTGGTGGTTTGGGGCCTTCTGAGGAGGATGAGGCGAGTGGCCAAGATCCTCTTCCTTCCTCGTGCACAGGCACGAGGGCTTAAGCTTGAGGCGCACCGAGGGTTTGGGGGATGGGGAGGGGAAACGCGTCATAAGGCCTTATGGCCTTTAACTAATTGTAATTAACTAATGGTGAGGTCATATCCTCACATGGTTTCAGATCTTGAAAAATCACGTGAATCGTCGGGGTTCATATTTGACCGAGCAAGTAAAATCGACGTTTCAAAAAAAAAGGTAGGTAAGGGATTAGCGTTCTCAAACAAATTGAAACTAGAATTTTAAAGAGAAAAAAATTAAAACTGTTTTAGTTCCAATAACCATATGAGAATCCTCGTAATAAAGTAGTAAAGTATAATAAATTTTGAAAAGTCGCCATAGTAATTGTCTTACTTTCTAGGGGTGCAGTTATTTTGATTTAGATGTGTGCGTGTGTAAAAGCGTGTCAAAGCGTGCGTGTTGTTTAAGATGTGCACCTTAATACTACAAATTGTACTACAATACTGGGATTTACTTAGAAACTAAATTGTATTTCAACACTTAGCTGTGCGTTCTCGCACTACTCTTGAAGCCAGCAGCTCCCTGATACGCGTGTTAAAAATTGATTCTTTTTAATTTTAATTTTTTGAAAATTTAATACTATGCCTGTTCTAGGACAGGAGGTTCAGTGCAAAATCCTCCCGACCTTGGACGGGCCTGTTGTTGCTACGACTGCATACTTGATTACAGTTGCGTTCAGTAAAGTTCTTATTTTTTTAACTATACAACTAAACAAAATTAAGAAATCCTAAAAGTAAAAGGGTTCTAGTTGCCTACTACATCAACTCATTCACCATAGTAATCAACGTATTGAAAGCTGCGTGTGCGTGCGTGTGTACGATTACAAACACATGGTCTTGGTAAATTAAGACACCTATGTGAGTAACGAGACACTAAACCATGGGCATAATTTTGACACCAAAATCGCTGGAATATACTGAAAGCGATACTTCATGTTGAAATAATTGATCCGTAATTGATGCTGATGACGATAGTGCAAAGCCCGTTTTGGTTGGACAAATAATTATTTAGCTAAATTTAAACTAACTTTGAGAACGCAAATCGTGCTCAGGAGTCTTCTTAATTTACTGATAAAAACTTTTTGAAATTTTTTTTTCTGGGTATTCGCTAGTACGTTATATCATTCTACTCTTTTTGATCATGTTACAGAGAAGTAGAATGCGTTGGGTATGACTTCTAACCTAAACTAAACCTCAGAATCATAAATCAGAAGTTCCAAAATATACATGCATATCCTATTCAGGTTTCTTGGCTTCAATAACTGTCCTAGTAAACTGTTGCTGAGCAAATGGCATAGAAACCAAAGGCGCTTAAGCCACAAGCGTTATTATTTTTTAAGAAAAAAAAAACACATTTGTCATTTGCTTCACTACGTCATAGAGAATGGAGTGATTCCCTATATAAAAGCTGCAACATGCTTCGTTTAACCTCACTTTGCTTCAATTTTCTATTCTTTTATTCTATTTCTTCAATTTTCCTTTTTCAGGTTGACAAAATGTACTCGGCAAGGGTTATGCTCGTTTGCATATTGCTTATTGCAATTTCTGCTTGCGTTTGGTCATCTCCTTTGGCAAGCCCTTCTCCGTGGGTTAGTGATTTATTGAGTATATCATGGTATTAAAACTTATATAAACAAACAATTTTTACAATTTTTTATTATTATTTAGTATCATCCCATCCCGCCGTTAAAAAAATGGAAATAAACTTGAAGACTGGCAAGGAATTGAGCTTTGTCATTTCACATATTATTGTTTTTCTTTGTTATTTCATTTAGAACCATTGTACATCTCCCATTGTACAACTTTTGATTTGATTCTGCTTAGCATGATGCTATACCACATATTTAGAATTATTCACCAGAAACGTTAAGAAAATGTTATTAAACTGTTGTAAACTCACTTATCCGGCGGCACATTGAATTAATATGAAATAAATATAGTGGTTTGACCAGTTTACCCTGATAATATTAATGCCTCATTAGAAAAACAAAGACTATGGGTTTCAAGTCAAATTCGAGATGAACAGGTATAGTTTTATAATGTATCGGGTACATTACGGTACTTCTATTTACGCTGTTGCCGGAATCCTCTGAGCTTTTAAACACGCTAAAAAAATAAGGAATCGAGGTTTAAGTGAAAGGTATTACGTATACGGGTAACAGGTAAACCTTTGACCTGCATAGTTGGAAAATACCTGCATCACCTATAAGTACAAATAATGAGTAGCTAATGTTACAATTTGCACAGGTCGTGGTTACGTAGGTAGTCGTTTTTTGCGGGTAGCAAGTATCTGTGGTCACGATATTGAAATAAATGAGAGCAAAAATGAAAAAAATACTACAAGTTTTGTTAAAATTTTAGTCAAGACACTTAACTTAACACTCCAGTATAGAACAAGTCAACTAAGCGGAAACGATGATGCTGATTTGTCATTATTTTATGACTATTTAATAAACAGTATTTTTGTTAAGCGTTACCTGAGTACTTTATTAAGTAGCAGAAGCTACTATATGTTTTCGTCATGTCTGTCCGTCCCTCTGTCCGTCCGAGTACCGCGATTATCTCAGGAACTACACAACGTATCTCAAATCTGATTCTGGATATGAGTTCCTTGAGATCCGGCCAAGTTCAAGGTTATTTTTGTTTGACCGGAAGTGACCCTTTTGGGGGTCACTTTTGTCTGTGGCCACCAATGACCTTCAAAATGTCCCCTTGACCTCAAAATGACCTTTCAAGGTCAAACTTTACGTTTGCATGAGACGAAAAGTTGTGATGTTTTAAATAACCCCAGAGCCCTCCTTGACCAGGATGTGATATTTTAACCTCAAAATGACATTTCAAGTTCAAACACTACTTTTGCATGAAACAAAAAGTTATGATGTATTTGATGATCCTAAAGCCTCTCTTGACGCGGAAATGACCCATTGTCTTTTTTACACGTGGCTTCGATAAACTCAGACTCTACAATTAACCCAAAATTCTGGTTTACATTTCAATAATTATAATAATTTTCTCAAGTCTAATTCTCATGTATTCCATCCCATGTTCCTTTTTCCGCTACTTGGTTGACCGTTTTACCACGGTTTATTCTTACTGAATTAAAGTTAAGAATTTTTATTTAAGTTACAAGACCCAACAGTTTGTGAAATTTTTAATAAAAGCTTTTAGTCTTAAATTTTGACAGTATTAAATAAAAATGTGTAAATTGCAGAATTACAAGCACAGGTAATGCGTCCGTAAGTACTATTTGCAGTTTGCTGGTAATTGTTTTTTTTAACCCGAGCTTAATCAGGTAGATGATCATAAGGTAATCATGGTTCTACAGGCACAACGTTACATCACAAACTAACTCAAAACGACAGAGCGTCCCTTTAAAGCGGCTAGTACAATACGTAATAAAATAAAGAACACTAAAAACAAAAGCAAGCTACGATATGCTGGAATAACTGTGCCGTAAAGTCCGTCGTGGGCGTTTGGTCGACTGGGTTCCTGGACGAGGTACGGTGATTTCCGCCGTCCTGCCACCGGTACTATTGAGAAATAAATTGGGATTGAAGCTTCCAATCTACTGATAACTCTAAGTTTATTCAAATCATCTCCAATGTTTATATAGTTAAAAATAGAAGGGCAAATGACAACAGAAGGGAGTACAGGAAGTAGTAAGAATTTAGTTGTAAGCGAATTCTTAACCTAAATTCTAAACTAATTTCTTTTTGTATTATAATCCTAGGTCAAATTCAACAGGTACTGCTGGGTCAGTGGTCACCGCCGACTTTTGAGGGGGACCTGATCTCCGCTCCTATTTGTCACGGGCTACTCGTGATGTAACGACTGGGGGACTAAAGGGCAATGAGGGGACGGCGTAGCTCAACGGTAACCAAGACGATCAAGTGTACAAATAAGTTTTCTTTGTACGTCAATAACGAAAGTGAACAAAAGGGAGAGTAGTGAACGTCGACTCACGACTGACTGGCCCCGACTAACTACTATGGCACTCCTATTTATAGGCAGAGCCATTAACCAAGTGGAACAGACTAATGACCTTTAACAGAACAACAGAACTGATAAGAACTATTAACTATCCAGACACACGTCTGAAAATAATGTGCCTACGGGCTAAATAACCTACAATGTCGCGTCCAAAAGGTCGGTGACTTCTTTGGCGTGACAATATATATAAAAGATGCTATGGAAGATTTGTATCATGTGTCGTACTTCCAAAGTTTACTGCCAAAATTGTGAAAAGTGAAATTAAGTATTACTGGCAATTACCTGTAAACTTCTCTAATATGATATATCTATATATATATATATATATATATATATAACTTATTGTTTGTTGACGATACACGCCTAAAATCACGACATTTTGTATATTTGTAAAGTTAAAATTGAATTACTCAAATTATCATTAATAGTAAATTGGTAGTTTTTTTTTAACTTTTGTTTAACACTCGTTGTTTTGTTTAAGAAATTATAAAGGCTTAAGTCTGTATGCAGTGCATAGTATACAGTTAGTGTATAGTCATTACATATATTACGTTTGCTTACTTGGGATCGTATTTCCCATGGTAATTGCGACATAATCCAAGCGCCGTTAATAGTCTGTGACAAAGTTAGAGTCCTTCGGTAATCTGCGACAAATTCAGGGTGCCTATGATAATTTGCGACAAATTAGTTATATCAAGATATTAGACTAAGGATTAAGTTGTAATTTAAATTGTGCCTAACACATTGAATTATTATATTGCGCTGAATAAAGTAAATTGTAATGTTTCTGTAATCAAGCAATTACATTACTCATAATTTGCATGCATTGCGCAATGTCTATTTGGCAAATAACCCAGTGGTGGTTATCCACCTTTGGTTTCCTGATTAACACAATTAACATCATTTTAATTTAATCATCAATTAAAATTTACTCAATACGATCCGATCGAAAGGCTCGCAAAAATTTAATTATTCTATGATTCTCTGCATAAGTTCTAAATAGTTTTACTGCTAGCTTAATAGATAGATATTTGCAGAGCCCGATTCACGTATACAGTATGTGTATGTATGTATGTTAAAGGAGGGGAGGCGTTAGCTATAGTAGCATAACTCCGTCCACACCGCTCAGGCCTCTAGCGGGCCCGTTGCAGTAAGTCCAAGGTACAAGATTTACTGTGCTGACCTATTTTGTCCGTCTTCCTCAGAAGGAGTTCATTTAGTTCTTGCAGGAGAAATGGATGTTTCCCGAGCACTCGATGTCGCAGCAATCCGAATGCATCGCATTTGCACAGAAAATGGTCCCTTGTTTCTGGGTCCCTCTCGCATTTCTGACAAGTGGACGCGTCACTAAGGCCCATTCTCTGCAAGTGATGCCTCAAGATGCTGTGTCCCGTGACAACCTTGGTTAGAGTTTTTATCGACTCTCGATCCAGATTGTATACGTATTTTGCCTCACTTCCCAAAGGGGAAAAGAGGATTTTTCGTGTGTCCTTGTACTGGACTGTTTTCTGCAATCTTTTGGAGTGAGATTGCATTCCTCATTGTTTGATAGCAGTTTTGAGGATTTCGGATGATATGGGCACTGATGGATCTAGACCAACGTAGCTGGTCTGCGCCGCGGCCTTTGCCAATTCATTAGCAATTTAATTGCCAAAGTAACCCTTGTGAGCTGGAATCCACTTTAGGGTCACCGTTCTGGTCTTAGCAAGTTCGATAATTGCATCAAAACACTAACTCCGACACGGGGTTGTAGCTACGTAGTGTGTTTAAGGTGCTGAGACTGTCTACATAAAAATCTACGCTGTCAAAGTGATCAGCTTCATTATTATTAAGGTTCTTGGCTGCATGGATGACAGCTAATACCTCTGCTTGGAATACAGTAGTTTACTTTCCAAGTAGAATAGTAATTTTTGTTTCAAGCTCTGGAATGTAGTAAGAAGCTCCAGTGCCTCCATTCATTTTGGAACCATCTGTGAAGCATCTTATTCCATATCTTGGAAGTGACGAAACTCCCTCGTTTTCTCATTCCTGTTTGCTTTTTTGTTTTATTTCGAACACGCTTTGGTCCGGTAGAACATTAACTTTTTTCTCACGTGGTAAGGAAAGCATTCCGATTTCTTCGTTGTGAGTGTAGAGCAATTCTACATTTGTCACTTATTTGCCACTGCCATAGCCCCTCCAATCAAACCAATCACAATTGATGATTAACCTTGCTTTGTTTGCAGTTGCCACTTCTAGCATACGTAAATCCAAGAGCCGAAGACCCGCAAGGGATTCCATTCCTGGTGTAGACCTCATGCATCCGAGAGAGTATAGAAGTGCTAGTCTTTGTACTTTACATAATTTACGAAGTTTACTCTGTTTACTCACTTACTTTCATACTTACTTACGTACTTACTTACTTAGCTTACTCTCATTCACCACAATCACCCAAGCCACCACACCATAAGTGATAGCAGGGCAAATTATAGCGGTGTATATCCAGAGACATACTTTAGGGGAGAATCCCCAATTTGCACCCAGAGCTCTTCTACAATGGGAGAGGGCCATGACCGCCTTTTGACCCTTGCACTTGCAATGGGAACTCCTGCAGATTTTGCTATCCAGAGTTAGCCCTAAGTACTTGGCATCTTTTTTCAAAGCTATTTCCTTTCCGTCTAAAGTAAGAGGATTGACTTCTTCCTAAATTGACCTTTTGACTCCATTCCATTGACTTTCTTAGAGGCTTTTGGGATAGATCCCGAACCGTCGAGAGATCCATTCCAGTTGTGAGGTAGCCAAGATCATCGGCAAACCCCTGATATTATATTTGTGGAAACTTTGACTTTAGAGTCTGCAGTAGTTCATTAATTACCAAATTCCAGAGGAGTGGAGAGAGTACTCCTCCCTGAGGACAACCTCTCTCCACCGCCCTAGTTACAGATGTGAGGGTTAAGCAGTGACCTCCACTGCCTAGCCTATACTGAATAAAGGAAAGGGTAAAACAATGGCTTAAAAGGGCCCAAAAGGCTGGGTTTATTTACCCTTGACCTAACCTAAAGCCCTCTAGGGCTAACCTAACCTTAACCTTACGGCCTAAGGGCCTAACAAGACTATGCCTTAAGGGCTAAACTAAAGCTAGGGACGACGATGATGACGGCAGCGACAAAGGGGACTGGGAAGAACCAATCCTGGCCCTTGACCTTTCCAGGTCACAACCAATCGCTGGTCGTAGCCAATCCCAAACTGGCTATAGCCTATCCAGGGCGAAGGGATGGCCTCTCCAGGCTAAGGGACGATGACTGACCTCTGACCTGACGATGACGATGACGAAGGACGGTGACGAAGGACATCCGGTGGATGGAGAAGGGTGGGTGCCACGAGGGCAAGGAGAGGAGCCTGCAGGAGCTCCGTCCTGCTCCGAGGTTGGGGACCTTCTCAAGAGGGAGGAAGAAGTGCACGAGATTGGGAGGCAATTGTAATTAATTAATGGAATGCATTTAGCAACTAATCTAAAATTTATTGGCGATGAGTAAGCGCAACGGTAATTTCAAACAAATTATGGTGAAAAAGAATAATCCTTCACTTTGAGAGAGCTGCGAAGTGTTAAACGTAAAATAACTGTGCACAACATATAATTGCAATTATAATTGTCGTCTTAAATAGAAGAAGACACAACTTAATTACAATTCCTTAATTCCAATTTTTGAGTTATAAAAAACTGGCGCATCAATGGTTAGTTGAATTTTGGATAAAGGTTGCTGTAAAATCTACCGATGACAAATCCCAGGCCACACAACGCCAGTGTGAAAGCACATCCGCCTAAAATATCAATTAAGTTAAACAGACTAGTTAATTTATAACTAATTAATACTTTAGTTAAGTTTTAGTTAACTTATGTACCAGCAAATGAAGTTGATTGGCAGTAGGAAGAGCAATAGGCAGGTATAGAAGTTGGAGGTTGTGCAACTGTGGATGTTGACATCACTTCATGAGGAGTTGTTGATGGCAGTGATGGAGGCGTATTTGTTGAGGTTGACATCATTTCATGAGGAGTTGTTGATGCCAGTGAGAAAGGCGTATTGGTTGAGGTTGACATGATTTCATGAGGAGTTGATGATAGCTGTGATGGTTCGTAATTTTGAGTACCTTAAAATATTTACAAAAACTGCAATATATTTACTAAAACCTTTGTCAAAATTAGCTAAATTTTTTATTATGATGATTACAAGATTGCTGAACACTTCGCACTATATGACAAAATTGAGGAGTATGTTGATGGCTTAGCAGTAATATGAGAGGGATCCGTCATAAAGTGTTAGCTGGTATTCAGAGTGTATCTACATGGCGGATGAAAAGTTAGGAATAATAAAAGCCGGAAACAAATTTTTAATGTGAACGATATAGCCATTGTTCCCAGCTTGAGTTTCGTTTTTGCTGGGGTAAACAAACAATTTAGATTTAGAATTTAAACAAATTACTTCTTAGTTATTTTAAAAAGAGGGACCAATCTTGTAATCATTACTTGTGTAATGTCGTATTTTCTATGGCCGTAATTTTTGATTAGCGCCTGTACGTCAAGTATTCAAATCGAGTATACGCGGGAATTCCAAATTTCAAGAGCTGAATTGCACTAAAGCACAACTACAGTTTTTACTCTCATAAATGGGCATTGATTTCTCACAAATAACGTAGATTAGCCAAACAACATCTATTTGTACTGGGACGGAAGTGTTTGACTAGTTCGTTATATTAATTTACACGTTTACTTTAAAGCCGCATGATTGTTTTGATTAGCAAAATTAGTAATTATACTCAAGACAAAACAAGCCCGTATCAGAGCAAGAGAATCCAAAACGAGATGTCTAAAACTTACACTCCCCTAGTGTCCATGAGTATGTGCGTAGATACGTAAGCACTGGGTAGGTTTGGGTACACATGTATACTTTGGTTGGACCGAGTTCCTCCGTGAAAAGGCAATGGCTTCGGGTCACGCACGCACTGCATCCTGCATACACTGACTGGGCAGTGAGTTCTTCAACAATTGGATTGACATCTGCATATGGATCTCCAGCAGGGATATCGCTCATCACTTCTTGAGGAGTTGTTGATGACATTGATGGCTTGTCGTTACTTGGAGGGCCTTAATAATGAACATTGTTATAAAAAAAACTACTCATGTGAAAAGTGAAATTTTTTAGGGATTGATTTAGACGTTAGTGGGGAAGTTGAAAAAATTATAACAAAAGCACTCCCGAGTAAAATTTGAAAGAGTGAAAAGCACGCCCAAGAAGCAGTATGCACCTCAAGAGTGAAATCCATCCCAAAAAGTACCTTAGCATAGAAAAGTTGTTAAAGCGGTAAAGTACTTTTAAAAAGTTTAAAGTACTTTACACGAGATAGGTACCCTTCAAGTACTCTTATTTTATAAATTACTAACATTCATCAAAGGACCAATAAGTGTTTGTCGAATTATTGACCGGATACGTTTTGGAACACATATACTCCGTTTCAGGGCGGGCCATTATTTGCGTGAAAATACATTTGCGTGCTACGCATGCCCCGCAAGCACCGGTAAAAGGGAAGATCGTTTCAATCTTGCGAATTTGAGCAATTTGCGAGTTGAACTCGTCGCAGGCGTCAGTAACTGAAATAATAACTATTAAAGTTACCGTGGGGTCATCTGCCAACTTAAGAAAATTGAATTCAAATTTAAAACTAATTTATTGAGAATTTTACCTTAACTTCTAGTTATCTCTAGTTTAAAATATGGTAAATTAATTAAAGCATACATTTGACTCACCGAGGCCTTTATCACCATCGAGCTTCATCGCCAAACTACGCGAAATAATTACGCCCATTAATAGAAGAACTGAAATGCGGAGATCCAGGAATGCCATTTAGTTAATTGTAATTAATTGTTATTAACGTTTGGTTTGGTAGTTTATTATTGACTAACTTAAACTTAAGTTAAACTACAAAGCCAGGAATTTGTTCAATAAGAGACGCTTCTTTAAGTTGGACTTTGACTTACCGTAAAATTTCAATTAACAGACAGATAATACTTTAAATCAATTCACTACATGCATTAAAATTAAAAATTAAGAATCAGGAAATATGACGTTTTTATGCTTAAGATCAGCCTTTACATTTCTTTTTGTGCTTGTTGCTTTAATTTCCGCATAACTTACCTATTTAGTTTTATTGATTGATTTAATTTAGGAACAAGCAGCTTAGGTCTTAATTATTATAAAAATTCAACAGTAATCTTTTTAAAAACTGATCAATAAAAAAAACTATTCAATTTCTATTACCAGCTATTATCTATTTCTATTATTGGTTATACTTTATAATAGTATTGATTTTTTTATTAACAAGATTTGTCATCATATTCTCAATTTTTTTTATGGCAGAAGAGACGGGTCTTTATTCCGAGCCGTTATGAAGGTTTCTATTTGAGAATTCAAAGTATAATTCTCCAAATTGTTTTTGGACTTTTTTCAAAGGGCCCTTTTGCTTAGGCTTATCTGCAACCACCCAATCTTCAAGAAAAAAAAACCTTGGATATTTGAACCTGAACGATGGACCCTTCGCTGTAAATTTGAGTTGAGAAATTTAGAAAATGAAAAAATGGCCCACTTAATTAGCAAAATTCATTATGAATTAAATGTAGTAGAACCTGAAATACGCTTGTCCACAAGCTTTTCAACGATAAAATTTTATTAGTTACTGATTCCGATGTTAAGTAATTAAGGTAGTTAAGTAAAATCTAATTGTAGTTGAAATTACCTCTCACATAAAGGGGACCTTTTCAGAGAATTATTGAAACGAGTGACTTCCATTTTTTTTAGATCAAATTCATGACCCTAGAAAAGAGAAGTCTTGGAGGCCCACTAATTGTAATTAGTAATAAATTATTGATTCAGGTCTAAATGCTGTATACGTATCACATGAAAAAAAAACCTGCCATGCATCTTCTAACAGTTCGATTTCCTGAACCACTTGTACTAGGACGGTTCTGTTTGGCTAGCCTTAAGTATAACTTTAACTTTTTAATAGCAAAGCAGCACTACTGCTTTTCTTTAAAAAAAAACAAGAAAATTAATCTTGTGCTAAATTTCTTTGCTGCAAAAATCTTTTGCAGCTAAGTTAGGACAGGAGTGTTGATAAGAGTTTTGCGAATGTTAGGCACACAGCCTCCATCCATAGCGACAAAAACCTCCGTCGTAAACTAATAGAAAATAATGTGGTGTGCGCTGGGCCAAGAAAGTTGCAAATCCGAAACCATCCTTTGTTTATTTCAATTACTAGCGCATCTCGGATGTTTGAATTAAGTAAGCAATAGAACATTAGCGTGGAAATATTTGTGCAGCATACATAAATCAGTCAATAAGTAAAAAAAAATTGATAATCAGAAACTAAGGATGGGATAGAGCACGTTGTTTAGGAATTCAACGCTGGCGTATCGGGATTACAGTTGTCAGTATTGCACAAGCAGGTTTCCCGACGCTGCAACTTGTAACACTTCACCTCAAACCGGAAGTAATTTGAGACGCATCCTCTAGAAACTGTTGCATTCTCTAAAATCAAATAAATCAGATCCAACAATCAACAAAAAAAAAACGATTTTTTGAGTGTTTTGCTAGTATATGTTTACGTCCGGAGTAACTAAATTTTGGATAAAGATAAATTGTCGATTGTTATAATTCAATTAAATTAGATAAATTTAATTTCAGTATTACAACTAATTGAAATGCTTCGCTTGATTACCTCCTGGCATTGCAGGATACTCTACGGACGACATGCAAAGGTCATCTGGCGCATCCAAACAATATGAAGAGAGTGACATATCCCCTCTCTTACACGTCTCTTGATCTATGTGAGTTCCGACGCAGCTTAAACAAAATATGCCTGAAAATACATAGATTACAAAAAGGAGCGTTTGTGCAATATAGTTTACATTAGTTTTTAGAAGCAGGAGGGTTGGATTGGTTAATTGAGGCCCCACATTGAAATAGCTGTTGATGTTAGTTTGGCTAGTCTTAGATACAATAATTCTTAATTTTTTATAGTAAAAACAGGATGCCCATATCTGTCGCTCGTGGTATATGAAGCTGTGGTGTTTTGTTAAAACATTAACCTTGCACAGGGGCGAGATTGGTTCCCAGTATCAGCAGAAATTTGAGTCAGAAAATGGCCGTGATGGCGTGAGTCATAAAAGCCATTCCTTATCCACCTTCAACAGCATCACCAATCCAATCACTGTTAAATAAAAAACTGAATAATAATTAATTTAAATTTGCAAAGGTGCTACTGCAGATATAGCGTCTGCCAACTGTAATTTTTGCTTGCCTCCAACTTAAAAAAAAGTTACGGCTATCTGTGACAAGCGGATAGTTTCCCCTAAAGACAACAACAAGTTTTCAAGTTTAACACCCCTACATTAAAGCACGGTAACCTAAATACGGGGCAGATAGAAACCACGTTTATACCACGTTACAAATGCAAGACTTTCAAATACTGTTTGGCAATGGCAGATCCCGCAAGCGCGAAATACAAAAAATGTCGACTGGAGAAAATAGAGTCTTCTTATCTAGGTGTTAAAAGACAAGAGAGAAAATGCTGCATTTCTGAATTTGAGATTTTCTCTCATTAAAATAAGTCACATTTGTACAATTAGTTGTAGTTTCAGTATTCATATGTGTTGTGACCACGACACATAAAAACAAAGTTACCATTCCCGAAGTCTATTTAGTTGGTTTAAATGCTAGGGGTGCTAAATGTTAGTTTTAAATAAGGTTTGAAACAAATTACGACTGATTTCAGTCAAAATCCATTGTATTTGCATGAACTTCAGAGAAAGGAAACGTGAAAAATAGAACGTCTGTAAAACAGATAACTAAAGCACATTCACGCCAAAGCTTACACTGTAAACCGACCTGACATCTACAGCTTTTATCATATGAAACACCAGTGCCAGTGCCAGTTTCACTTCCTACGAATTTGATCGTTCCCTTGATTGAAAAGCCCTTTTTGAAACAACAAAATTTAGTGGTATTTTGTAGTTGAGTGTTAATGGGGAGTGTAAAGGTCAGGGGTCAAGGGGTCAAAGGGGCACGAAATTGGGGCAAGGGACAGACTAATGGGGTTCAGGGGGACTGGGAAACCTATATACAAAGGCTAAGTGCCTACCTCTATCCGGATCCAAATCCAACAAATAATGAAAGGTCACGAGGTCACTGGTGTAACGACGGGACCCGTAGGCCACTACTTTTATTGTG